>JAKCPI010011293.1:0-71661 GCA_023213315.1 Euborellia annulipes
TAGTTTCCGACAGTAGGGTACAATTGAATTCAAGATGTAAAATTTATAAGTATGGGAAAATATTTATATTTTGTTACCATAGCAACCATTTCTCCTATCTTTTCTATGTAGTACAAAAGTAAAGTGGTCTTCAGAAGATTTCAATGACAAAATGAGAATATACATTTTTAAGAGAATCTAAAAAATAATTGATATTTGAATTAAAAAAAAAATCATTGGAGCGAATTTTGAGAAAATCGAAAAAACAACTGAAAAAGTGCATTAGTAAAGTATGTTTTATGATTTAATTAAATTTTATTTTTGTTTAGTATAAAAGTAATAAATAGATTTTTTCTAGTTCTGACACTTTTGTATAACTTTTCCGGACACCCCGCTCCCATTTGCCATTCTGTGTATTTTCTTAGGAAGAGGGGCGCGTTATTTCTAGTAGCCCACGGGCGCCGAATTTCTTAAGACGGCCCTGCTCTGGATCCGCCCTTGTCTCAAGCTTATCCGGATCATCGGAGTGATTCCTTTGCACTAAGGCAGCGGTCCCTTAGCAGGTCATTAAAATAAAATTTACAAAATTAAAAAAAATTTAATCCTGGTAAAGATTATTCTGTTTTTATTTTTCCTATATAATAATTTGCACAAAAAAAAAAATAAAATAAAAAATATATATGATCTATATAGAGTCTATATATATATTTTTTTTTTATTTCATATTTGCCAGTTTGTCCCTAAAAGTGCTCTTTCAATTCAATGGAATTTAATATATGATAGATAAAAGATGATCCGGTTATTTTTTACAAGATTAAGTTTTTACTCGCTTTCAAAAAATCTAAATTATTACACAATAAATACGATTTTTATCTAAGGGAATCAAGGGCTTTCTTCACTTGTTTCTGATTCTAATATTTTTAATAATCCTCATATAAAAATATGAATTGGAGGGCTTTTATCTCTGATCTGAATTTATGGTATTTAAGCTTGATAAAGTAGAGAGGAACCCGGATGCCTTGACTTGGGGTGGAGCAGCACACCAGGGGTTCGTATCTGGTCACTACTCCCCCATGGTCGTCTGGTCAATGGGCAGGGAGGCAATTGAGCTCACTCACCGAGCCATTAATTAATCAATTAATTATTCGTGCGTGTGCAGGGGTCGTTCGCAACCCTTACCAGGCAGCTAGGGTAAAAATACCCGAGTGGGTGGATGCAGGTGGTAAGTGGCTGGGAGCCAGGGTGTGAAGCAATCAAGCTTTCTGGACCCTTTCCCGGGACAAAAACACATACACCCCAGGATCCGGAAACACCCATTCGTTTGATCCCATCCGCCTTTACTATGTTGCCAAAAGTGCCCTGGGAATATTGGAATTACTCGATTGGTCCGCTCATGAAATTTATATTAACAACCACAATAGGAAGAGAGAAAAGCCTTCAGAGTGAAATTGAATACAAATTAGCTTTCTTTTTAAATTCTCTTATGTATAATAATTTAGAAATAAAATAAGAAATAAAAAATTTGATGTGAATACCGACAGCACACATCTTTCTCTTAGTATGGGAGGCCAAGAATTAGGTAAAAACCAACCACATTCCCCCCCCCCTTTCGGACCACCGGTAGCTATCAGTAATAGACAGAAACTCCTCAAACTACGCTGATTTTTCGGCAAGGATGTAGGAAGGGAAAAACAAAAATAAAATTTTTTTTATTTTCCCAAATGAGTTTATTTCCTAATATTTCGAAGGCACAAAAGCTCTTATTCTTTGGAGAAAGCTCATTTTATAAATATTAGGAAATAAATTCATTTGGGAAAATTAAAAAATTGTTATTTTTGTTTTTCCCTTCTTACACCCTTGCCGAAAAATCAGTTTGAGAAGTTTCGGTCTATAATTCTCTCGGCATCACTCATTTAGCTGCTATCAGTATTATTCATTTAAAATATATATAAATCAAAACCACAATGGCTTCTGCAGCCGAAGAGGAATTAAAAAAAACCCTTATGAATTCCAAAGTTAGGTGATGAGCTGTTCCACCAGATTTTTTATTTATTAAGAAATATTTATATTTCGGATATTATATTATTTCTATTTTCAGTCACCTAATTAGTAATCAAAGAAATAGGAGTCGGCAAGAAAAATAGACAATATCCACAAAGATAATTGTTATTAAGCAACGCCAAGCGGTGCTGAAATTCAGGAAAGGTGGTCTCTGACAATCAAGACCGCTGGGAGAAATCAATGTATTTAATAAATTTATAAAGTCAACAGTCGAAATGACTTAAAAAAAAAATAAATAAATATGAGAAGAAACTACTGGAATCAATACTATTTAATATACTGGTACATATTTCGGGCTGCATAACCTCGCCCATCATCAGTGCTGATATTAATTGTAGTAGTTTATATCGTTCATGTAGAAAATATTTATAAGGTTGCCATCTAAAGCATAAGAAAAGCCATTTGCGCCTAATGATGGGCGGCGAAAGGCAGCCCGAAATATTTTCTTATTCCAAACTATTTCAGAATCTCATGACAAAGTTTCTTTTGCATTTTACTGCTGAAGTTATTACTTTATCATGGTCTCTATTCCTGAATGAAGCGTATGGTATAGAAAGAAAATTACTCAAGTATAATTTTAAGGATTTTATTTCCAAGAGCAAACTAAAAGATATTTAACCATTGAATTTAACCTATTTACTCTAGTTCCATTGAAGATTTAATGTTCTCTATAAAATTGAATTCGAGAGTTATGTAAGCAAATTAACCCTTTATATCATTAGGGAGTTTGATTTGAAATCTTAAGGATATCTTGGCGAAATGCAATTACGAGTCGAGTCGATTGCATAGAGAGAAGCGAAGCGATGGTGGGGGGGGGGGTGCTGCATAGACACTCACCACAACGGAGACCATTAACAGTTCACTTGCTAATTGAATTCCTTGTGGTCTACAGAGGGTTTCATAGGGACAGACACGCTCACACAGATACACGATCAATGGGGGTGGAAAATGAATGATCTGTTTATTCCGAGCATGCGTAGCCAATTCGCCAGTTAGATTAAATCACATACATCTTGGACAATATTATTAATTACTAACTGGTTGGTCTATTAAATGGAACGCTGAGATAATAACAATTACATGTTTTGATTATTTATATTTCTCATCTGTAATTGAAAATTTTTAACAAAATATAAATTTTTATTATTACGTATACTAATTATCAATTTTTAAAATAAATCGCAGGGCGGGACAAAACTTTAATATTGTACCAACATTATAAAAAATAATTTTAAAAAATCTGATTCATAAAATGGGTTTTATTGTGTTTTGAAAAAAAGGAAGTTATGCTGCCGCACCCTGTATAAATATTGTCTTCCCCACACTGTTTTTAGAAATTACTTACTGAACTTTTAATACAATACAGTAAACTGACTGTATTCAGTTGATAAGTGAAAAATAATAATAAATCTGTCTGAGCTTGATTTTTTATTTTTATTATTTGTGAAAATTAACAAATATACTGTATGCAAAACTATTTGCGTCTTAGATTCTCACTTCCGCCTCTTTTAGCCCAGGTTTTATTCAAAAACATGGTGCCAAATATAGAATTTCAACCTCGTATCTCTTTTGGTTCTTGAGATAATTTATTTACAGTTAAACACAGAGCAGATCATTTGATGTGATCGCAATACTTTCTTTATATTACATGCAATATATAGGTAAGCTGAAGAGTTTAAATCAAGGTACCGGTATCCAAAGAATGGGAATGACGAGAATAAAGTCCCTTTTCAAAAAATTATTTTGAATTGCCTAAAAATATAAATTTATTTTGGTTAACTTTATTCGTGACCGAGTTCGTATTTCAAAACGCCAGAATTTCTTCATCTGGGGATTAAAATAAATGTATAAATATTCATAATTAAATTCACTGAATAATAATATTTATCGAATCGATAAGTAATCATTGTTAGTAATGCCAATTTAATTATTGTAATTTTAATTGTCAATAAAAAAATAATATTTACGTAATTAAAATCATCGTTCATTAGATTAATACATATAATTAAATTTAATTAAATTCCTACAACAAATTATTCTCATAATGTTAGAATTATCCAAATGTTTATTTATTCTTCCCTATTCATATAAAATATGATAAAATCAATCAACGCAAAACACAAAAAATAAATAAATAAAAATAAATATTACAAGAGAGATAAGGGTTAGCAATAAAATTGCTATCAACAGACATAAATCAGTAATTTCTAAGATTTTATCTGTGAGAGACGAGAATAAAAAATAAAATAAAATTTCAAATAAATTCTTTACAATATAAAGTTATTAATCGTAGGAGTAGCTTAATAAAGTTGGAATTTATTGGCGGCCAAAATTGAAAATATAAACGAGCAATAGTGGGGCTAATAAAAAAACTCAAATAATCAAAGGTCATAAAAAATAAATATTTCTTTTCCCTATCGTAAACATGGCGAAATAAAATTTTTCTAATAATAATCCAAAAAATTAGATATTACGTTAATTTTAATAATTTAATCAATCTTCGTTCGGTCTATTATGAGTAGAGACCGGATTTTAAGCAAAATGCTTATTGCTCAATTTTATAAGCAACCATTAGATATTTAATTTCTACACGAATTACGAAAAACTAAGTGCATTGAGATTGCATTTTTTATGCTTTTTTTGCTTATTTTGAGTTTTTATGCTTATTTTACGAATATTTATATTTTTTTTTTATTAAAAAACACACTTTTTCCCATTCACACACATACACAAGGGGCGTATATAAGAGGAGGGGTCTCGCCCCCACAAATTTTCCAAATGCATATATAGGGATATACAGACATTTGGGGATCTCGCCCCCCCCCCCCCCGAAATGCTTGATCGGCCCCGCAGTGGGAAAAAATATAGCCCTGTAAAAAAAAGGGAAATTGTCTTGCGGAGCGGCAAAATTTTCGTATCTCTAAAAAAAAGGTAAAATGATTTTCACGGGCGGGAAAAAAAATTTTTCCGCGGGGCGGAAAATTTTGGTTCAGCAAAAACAAAAGTAGTGGAAAAAATTTAGTTTCGTTAAAAAAAATTTTCCGCAGAAAAATTTTTGAGTTCAGGCTTCCCCCCCCCCCCGAAAAAAAATTTATCCATTTAAGACTTTAAACGATACTCGTTATTTGTCTGGTCCAGGCATTCTTTTTCAAACCCTTTGGTATCCAAATGGCTTAAATAAAATCATCGGACTGCCTGGGATCCGAACCCTCGACCATTGGTATACAAGGCAGGCGCGCTATTAACTACGCCAAGCCCGAGGGCTATAATATTTTTAAAAATCATTCAAAACATTATTCAGCAAAACGTTCATGTAAAGCAAATCCTTCGTCAACTGCGCAAATCGCCCCTTCCCTACTCTGGCTCGGGCCCGCCTGGACCCCCTACTTGGGGCGGACTGCGGCGGACCCTCGCAGGGAGGGTGGTAATCTGGTGGGAGTGGCCGCACACTTTCGTTAATTTAAAGTTGCATTCTGTACTTGTTTACTAGAATATATATACAAATAAAATTTTTAAGTATTAATTTTATATTAAAATTAATTACCTCCCTTACCCCCCCCCCTTTGTATCCTCCATTAGTGTGAGTAGAAGTTGCTTATGAGATGCTTTTTTCAGCTTTTAAGGTGCGATCACACCGGAACCTGACTTGACTTGAGTTGAGTCCGGTGGCGGACCCAACCTATGTATTTCTATGGAGGTGCACACACTGCTGCCGAAACGGAGTTGAGCGGAGCTACGTCACGATACGGACTCTGGTGGCTAACCAATTTTGTTGGATCGGGACCTGACTCCGGCTGTCAGAAAAGGCCAACATGGCCGACTTTTTCAATCAGCTGTTTTTTCAGTTTCTTAATAGAGGCATTTTTGGCCCTATAAATATTTTTTTTAGTAATAATAAAACAAAAAAATAATAATACTAAGAAAACTTTAAACTTTATTAAAAAATGCGGGAATATATTTGAAAGTCACGTCAAATGAATTTCAAATTTTTTTAAATTAATAAAATATAATTTATAAAATATTCAATTATGATATATTTTTGACTTAAAATTTGCAAAAAATATTTCTTAATTTAACTTGAATTAATTTTATTAAGTTAACTAAGAAATAAATTTCTTAATAAAGTATCATCATTCAAATGTAAAATATTGTTTTTTGTTTTCACCGCCCTTGGTGCAAATGCCTATCTTCATTTGACATTCATTTTTTCCCCCGATTTGACAGTAAAATATAACCTCTTTTTTTCTTATTTATTCCCTGGTTGAACAAGATCGAAAACTTTCTCTTTCGTAAATAGGGCTATGGGTGACAGATAATTCTAACCTTTACATAAATTCATACGTCATACGCGTCATCAAATAACACAGACGGAAGATGACGTCACTCCAGTGAGGTTTCGGTGTGAAACCCCCGCGATTCGGACTCCGTTAGAACTCTAGTCAGTAAACTCAAGTCCGGTCCCGGTGTGACCGCACCTTTATGCTTATTTAACAGCTTTTTATTCAAGATTTTTATGCTTTTTTAAGCACTTTTTTTTCCATTTTTTTATGCTTTTTTGTCCGGTCTCTAATTATGAGTATCTTTCCTATGAAGTACAAGAGTAAAGTGATGATTTGTAAAAATCAGTACTTACAATATGTTCTACCCCCCCTCCCTCCCTCCCTCTAACTCGTAATTAATTTGATACAGTTTCAAATAGTCTAGTCATCACATTGTGATCGAATATGAATTTTAAATAACATTTCAACCAAGCAAGTAATCTCAAAAGAACTGATGATGGCATTATTTAATTAAAGCCGAAACGTTGTTAAGCAAGAGATAAAAAAGTAGAAAATTTTTCTTTTATTGGGATTTTCATTCGCTAGAAGCTATCCTTTTGGCTAACATCCTCTACTTTTATTTATTTAAATAAAACAAATTTTTAAGAGCACCGCCCGAGTCAAAACAAATTCCTATTTAAACCTCAAAATATTCGAGGGTCAATTTAATTTTTGGAGATTGGATTCAACATAGAAAATAATCCCAGTTTGTACCCCAAAATTCTATTTACGGACCGTTTTACAACTTTGAAGTTTAAACCAGAACTGCAGAATCTACAATTGGCCCTCAAAAACTTCAATCCATATAGAAATTATTCTATACTGGTTTGAACCTCAAAAGCCTAAAATGAGAATTTCGAGGTTATAGTTAAATAGTCAAATCAATCGGTAATTCATATTTAAACCTCATAGTCTTCAATGACGATTTTGAGTGTTAAAGTAGAATTACTTTCTGAGCGGTAAATAAAAGATCAAAGGAATTGAGGCTTCTGAGGTTAAAACTAGAATTTGTTTTTGACTCGGGCGGTGGTGATATTCTAATATTTAAGGTACAAATTTTACTGATCATTTTTATGAAATTTCATTCCAATTTATATTCTTTTTTTTTTTATTGGTGAAACAGCAATGTTCGCCCTTTTTTGCGAGGCGAGATTGATGAATGGAAGAGATTTCATGTTATCAATGATGTTGAAAAATCTATCAACCGCCCCCTCTCATCTTGTTAACTCGTAATTAATTTGATACGGCTTTCAAATAGTCTAGTCATCACATAGTGTCTGAATTTGAATTTTAAATAATATTTCAACCAAGCAAGATTGAATAGCATTAAAATTCAGGTGTAAAAAAGGAGAGGGGAAGACTTTTAATTAATTTTTCATATGTGCCATTCACGTACGCAATCAATATTGACAGGCGATATTTTTTCTAAGAAATTATTATGTTTAATATTTTCTAAAAGATTTATTTACTTTGTGAAGATTAAACCGATCAAGGCATGGACTATGTGAGGTCTTATTAAAGTTAGTAAAAATTAATAACGAAAAATCCCGCTGAGGCTGACAAGAAGAAAGAAGAACAGTCACCAAGATTAATGTAAACGAACACAGCACTCGACATCTGGATAGGTGGCCTAGATAAAGAAAGCTGTTGAACGCTCGCTTTCTTTCTCACTAATTAATATCTGTATAGTCCTAATAACCAAAGCAGCACCTAAATGCCTGGTACTTGAAAATAGAAGATTTTTTGTGTCGACATGTATTTAGTTTCCGTCAGTACGGTATATTCGATTTCCAAGATGTAAAATTTATAAGTATGGGAAAATATTTATATTTTGTTACCATAGCAACCATTTTTCCTATCTTTTCTATGAAGAACAAGAGTAAAGTGGTCTTCATAAGATTTCAATGCCAAAATGAGAATATACATTTTAAAGAGCATCTAAAAAATAATTGATTTTTAAATTTAAATCAAAATCGTTGGAGCAAATTTTGAGAAAATCGAAAAATACTTAAAAATTACATCAGTAAAGTACTAGTATTCTTTGGCCGATTTTGATTAAAAGCTTATTTTCATGCCCTAGGAGGGCGCCTAACTTGAATATAAAATTTCAACCTCCTAGTTCAATTCCTATTTTACCCATAAATATATTATTATATTTTGTCCCCAATTTGGGGTGCTTAGAGGCCGAATTTCAAAAAATCCTCAAACAGCGATTTTAGATTTTTATCTAAGGTAGGTTTTAGCGAAGAAATCAAATTTATATCTTTTCTGGTTTAGAAATTAATGTAAAATCAAAATTTTACCCATAAATGACCATTTGGGGCCCTTAAAATGGGAATTTCGAAAAATCGCTTTTTAAATGACGCCTAGGACTCAAATGTAATCTACATCCAAAATTTCAGCTTTCTAGGCCTTGCAGTTTAGGCTGTGCGATGATTGTAAGTCAGTCAATCAATGAGTCAAAAAGTGTTTAACAGCTCTAACAATGAAATGAAATGACAATGAAATGTTTTTTGGATCTTCTGAAAAATAAATAAAAATGGAGTTAGGCACTTTGCTAATTAGAACGTTGATATATAGAGATATTAACATATACATATAGGTAAGAGAAAGTAAAAAGATCTATTGACTGTGAAAAAGCTAATTCAAAGGCAAATAAATAGCTATTAAATTAAAGTCACAAAAACATTCAAACTTTTTTTTTTTGTTTTATGTAATTTAAAATTCCCTCTGTTTATTCAATGCAAATGTTAGTGTTGAGTGATTTACTAATGCAATTAAATTCAATTTGGCGTTTGGTTTTGGGTTAATTGATATAAGATTGAATTTGTTTGCAAATCTGTTTTAAATTTTAAATACATTTCAGAGCGGGATATTGAAGGATTTAAAATGTCAGTCGACGAGAGACTTAACAAATGAATCGCAAACAGGAGAGATCAAATTCTAATGGAAGAGAGAAAGAATTAAGGGACTTATTTTGGGCAAAGGAAGGGAAAGGGGGATCAACGCAAATTGGTTTAAGTCCCTGCAAAGAAGGGAGGGTGAATTGCTTTAATCATTTAAATGATTTTAATAAATATTATCAAAAAAACCGAAACGTTGAAGTCTATTTTATACAATTAAATCTAAAGGAATTTAACAATCCTATACTCATAAAAATAAACAGGATAGATAATTTAATTAAAGGATAGTTTAAAAAAATGAATATCCTTTACATTAAAGAGTTCAATTTTAATGGTTATTTGATGGTGAGCAATTTTTTCTATTAATCTCTATTAGGGTTTTGAGGGAAGTTAGCTGGCTGGCTAGCTAAGCAAAAACATCCCCCAGCAGACGGCCATTCATCCCCCGACCTCATCCCCCTGAGATGTTAAAATCAATTGACGGGGACGAGCAACAAGTAGCTCTCAGACAGAACAAAACATGGTAGAGAGGAGGGGATCTCTTCTCTCTTTCTAGTATTAGAAAGATCAATGAATTTTTCCTTTAAAAAAAAAAATAAAATAAAAATTATTTGTTAAGGTTGTTCGGATAGTACATCGTAAGTCATAATAGAATCTAAATTTTTTTTTAAATAAAATTAAAAATTTGAATGCCAAAATTCCTTATTATAATTTAGTCGTGACCTATCATAGTTTATAATTGGATTAAGTTAATAATTTAATTACCAAAAATAATATATGAATGGCTTTTGACTAGAGCAGTTTTTCACGTAATATAGAACTGGCAACATTGCATTCATCAACTATCTATTTTAAATCTTAAACGCCTTAAATTTTATTTTATTTAATATATTACAATGTTTAATGCAAATCAGTTTAAACACAATGGACGATTTGCGAGAAAAAATATTGTAAAATTGAAAAAAAAAATGTATCTGACATAGAGATAAGACACTTATGTTATGCGACGTTGCCAGGCTGGTCTGACTCTCGAGAATTCATTATTTTTAAATATTAGCGACTGTCATTTTGGAGAATTTTTTGACTTTCTTGTTAAAATATCTTTAAAAGCGGACGGCAGAAACTTTTGATTTTATTTTTAACACATTCCTCGAAAGTGAATTAATAAAATGTAAGTTTTTTTGTTTTTGTATCTATTGCAGAGGTGGCTATATAATTCGATATGTGTGCGTTTCGTCGATATTCCCCATAGGCTACATGTTAAATTTCAATTTTTTAAAAATTAATTACACGATAACCCTGTGTCAGATCTGCTTCAAAATTTTATTTTATACGTATTTGATAGTGATTAATAACATATTAAAAAATTAGCTTTTAATCAAGGAAAGTGCTTTAATGTCCGAACAACCTTAATTCTTTTTAAAAAATCTTATGTGACTGATCTCACAGCGGTAAGGTAAGAGAAAGTTGTGTACTGTGCGACTAGTCACACCAGATTTTTTGACATGAATCCAATACTTTCTCTCTATAAATCAACATATGTAGTTTCTCAAGTGTGGAAGTGGCTGTGATTAATAGCATCTCCAAAACAATGAACTCCCAGATATTCGCGACGTTTCGGTCAAATAAATAAATTTCGACCAAAACGTCGCGAGGGAGTTTCATTGTTTTGGAGATGCTTCTTCCTGACTGCCACCTCCTGCCATTCTTCTAAGTTAACATATATAGATAAAAGAAATTAAAAAATTCGTCATAAATTTGAATATATCAAAAATTATTTGACATATTGAAAATCGAAAACGACTTAGGCCTACTTGAAATTAAAATTTTTAAAGTGAAACTTTATTTTGATCGACACAAATTTTTTCGTTTCTCTATCAGCATGTCGCGTTACAAGCCGTGACGTCAAAGGCCGTGACGCTACAAGTTATGACGTCACAAGCCATGACGACAAAAATAGGTAAGTTGAAATTTAATATATATGACGAATTATAAAAAATAATTGTGAGATTTAATTTTTCAATTTTTAAATTGATAAAATATAATTTTTAAAATAATTTAAAATGATTCAAATACTAAATAAATATTGTTCTCAGTTTTTAACAGGCGTCTATTGATTTGCCATTATCAATCCCATTTTCCAATTATTAAATTAAGATTAAAAACGCGATTTTAATACCCTTAATTGAATAATTTTCTGAAAATTTTCAGTTAAAAGCCTATGATCCGAAAAAAGTTTTACTTGCATCGTGGTTTCATAAAACCACAATGATTTTTGTTTAATTTTCGTTTAAGGTCAAATGATGGGTAGCCAAGGCAATTAGAATGGGTTCTTTGACGCTTGGGACGGGAAACGAGCCGCTGACTACCAAAATTCGAATAGGCAAAGAGACAATTATACAGTGGATGAAAATTTGTTAAAAAATTTGAATTATTTGAGGCGTCTAGAGATGCTTTTCTAAATAATCACTCAATATTCTTTGTGTTTTTGGACCGGCCCTTGGACCCACCCTAGCGCCCTTTTTCTCATTAGTGTAGGAGAGCGGCTGCCAGGCCCTCGTTATGATTAATCGGATCAGGTGAATGGTAACAACAAGATGAAAATAAATCCTTTTCTATGATTTATTTTGACATTTTTTAGGGCGTTTCGTCAAATCTAAGTTTCTAGGAGAATTATCTTCTTTTTTTAAACCATTAATATACATTATGTTTTTTTTTTCTTAATTCAAAAAGACCATCCCGAATATATTTAAGAGATTTATTTCTCTATTCTAACTATAATTAGGGGAATGAACTCCACCCCTTTACGAAAAGATTAAATAAAATTTTATCTATTTTATGCGGAAATAAGTCTAAGAACAACCTACTAGTAACTTATACTTTTGTGATATCAGCAAATAAACAAATTCTCCATGTTGTTATTTGAAAGAGAGATAGATTAAGAAATACATTTCTTAAGGAATGGAAAATTTTTTTAAATGTGTAAAAAGTTCCAGCCCCCTTATGAATCAAAATTAACATGCAAATTCCCGTACGGAGATTTAAAATTGGCTCTATGGAACGAAGAACCGGAAAATGAATTTGATAAATCAGAAATACTACATCAGTAAAGTGTACTTCAAACAATTTTCACGAAAAATTTTACTGATATACTTTTTAAAGGGCATCTAAAAAATAGTTGATTTATATTAATTTCAAAATCATTGGAGCGAATTTTTAAAAAAATCGAAAAAAAACTGAAAGAGAACATCAGTAAAGTACTTTTTGGCCGATTTTGAAAAAAAGCTTACATGTATCTCCATCAAAATCTCGACATCGAATTTTTGACTTGATCGCAATACTTTCTTATTATATATATATAGGTAAGAGAAAGTAAAAAGAGAGGAATTCGAGTGAGTGTAAAGTAGTAAGTGCAATGTGAAATAGACAATTAATTAGGCTATATAAATAAATATATATTTATATATATTGTAGCTCTATCTCTATAAGAATATTTACTATTCTTTTAATCAGAATAAGTATTCGATGATCGTCCTGAAACGTCCTTATGTGTTCCCGAAACGTCCACAAAATATGATTAAAATATAGAGTTATATATGATTAAAAAATAGAGTAAAATCTCTATGCTGGCTCCTTCATTTTCCTGCCTTCTATCACTCAGCAATTACTTCGTTTATCTAAAAATTGTTTAGAAAATTTTTAATTATATCTAGCATATATATACGATCATCAAATATTTATTCTGATTAAAAGAATAGCAAATACTAGGGATATACACGTTTTGAAAACATAAAATTAATATTTATTAAACTCACATATCTGAAAATATTTATTTCTTACTGTTTAAGGATGGATAACGAATTGACAGAAACTGAATAATTTTTGCAAAAATAATTTTAATTGTATAAACATTCTAAATATAACTTTACTATTACCAGTATTTGAAATAAGATTTATGTTTGTATTCAAATCACTATCTGGCAGGTGTCGAAGTAGAAATATTATTTTACGTTTACATCATAACCCTAATAAAATAGTTTCATTTTTTTGGAATTTGGTATTCGTCTAGTTTTCTTCGTTAGTTAATTCAATCATAAAACAAAAATAATATTTTATTAAACTGAATTTTCATTTGGTCATAAATTAATAGGTAAGAATTTTACGTATTTTATAATAGCAATATATCGCGCTAATAATAATAAAACGAAAAAAGCAATAAATTTCTCACTTAATATAAAATTAAATTATTTTATTTTAATTATAATAATAACCAAATAGATCAGTCGAGAGAAAAAAATAAAAAAATAAAAAATTATCGTTCAGGAAACGAAATTCCGACTTTTGATATAAGAAGCGAGATCTCTACCTACGAAGGCTCTAAGTAAAGGGACATATAAAATACCATTATCCAAAAACCTTTGTAGGCTTAAACCTATTCAAAAAATTCAAGAGATCAAAAAATATATGCAATTATTATTATTATGGATATAATTGAATGCATTGAAGAAGTCAATATTTTTCTAACGAAACGTTGCCTGATAATTATTTCTTAAACAAAGAGTTGTTCTTTAATTTTATCGATGAATAGGGAAAAAATTCAATTTGACATTAAAGAGGAAATGTTTCCACATTGCTTTGTTTCCAAAGTTCAGACAAGTTGAAATGCCAATTTGAACGTGCAGTTAGAGATTGCAAATTTGTCTTCTCCGAAGGCCATCAGAGAGAATGAATTATCAAATAAAGTTCTTGATTTATTTTCCAGTTTATATTTATTTGTCTGTCTGCTGAGATTTATTCATTTCTTGGGGGAAGAATAAAAGGGGGCGGAGTGCCTTCAGAAGCCCTTGTTCCTATCATAAAATTCAAATGGGATAATTTCTTCACTACCTCTTTATTCATAATGAGGTGTGACTAATATATCTCGGACAAAGGGCTTTAATAAAAAATTATGACAAACAATATTTAATTTTTATCCTACAGTGAGTAATTATATGTATATCGAATTACGACAAGATCAGCTGACAATGTGAAAAGACCTACTAACCTAGTTTGATTCAATGGATAAGCAATTAGGTGCTAAAGGACCCTCCATTAAGAAAATTTGCTAAATGGCGTCGTAAAAGACTAGTTTTATAGCCGAGTTAGTGCCACTGATAGCTATTTTTGACAGAAAAGAAAAAATACTGTTTCATATGCTACATGACAAAGGATTAAAGTACTTTTTATTGGGCGGTGCGAGATTTGATTCACAAAATGTTCAATTGAAGAAATTTTCAAATGGCATTTGAATCATATATAGAATATGAAGCATATTGTTCAAAAGGTATTTTCGTTTCAATACAGCCCATCAAACAACTTTCGAATTGTCTCCTGTGCGGCCAGTCACAACATATTTTTTTAACTAGGCCTATTTATTTAAGTTAGATAAGTAGAGCTTTGAAAAAGATGGAATTTTTTCATTCAACGCTCAATTAGACTGTTCATTAGCGAGTCAGTGTATCGTTTAAGACAATTCTGGAAGATGTGTTTGTGTTTATGAATTGGCAAAATTACGCCCCCTGGAGTCGAACCAGGACTTCCAAACTTTCGCGGCGGGGTAAACTTTTTTCAATTATTGTATATCATTTTTTCTAAAATTTTAATCTCAATTTATTTATTTATTTATTTTTTTGTTTGTTTTTGATTAGAGTAATAAAAAAGTTTGTTTGACTCTAATAAAAGAAAATTAAAAAATAAATAGAAAAATACAAATTGAATTTTCTCGCGTAAAAAAAAAAAATTATATATTCTTAAAATCTTTATTCAGCGGTTTGAAAAAAAAAATTAAATTAAAAAAAACAAGAAAAGGTGTTTTATTTTGATTTTAAAAAATATGAATATTTTAAGGTTGGAATTCATTTGGTGGATACCCTTTGGAAGCGGCTTTCTATTGATTAGTAACATGGGCTACCCTTACTTGCAAAGGGTTTCCTTTTTTCTCTCTCTCCCTTCAATATCCTATAAAAAGCAATATATCTTTTATTATTCAGCTTTATTCAAATTTTTATCATAGATTAGTCAGCATATATAATAAGAGACCTTAATAAAAGCAGGAAGAGGAATGAAGGGGGGGGGGGGGGGGGCAGATAAAAAGTATATCACAGACTAAAAGATATTTCATTTTATACCCAATATACAGATCAAACATTATTTTAATCAAAATGAGGCGGGGGATGCATTGGCCAGTGTGCAGGAAAGGGGATAAAAGCCTCAAGGGATTTTAGAAAATATAATTTAATATTTAATTTATCCTACAATATCTTTAGGCCCTTTAAGTTATTAAGAAAAAACATGGGTAAAAAGTGATTTTCATATTGGATGTTAACGATTAATATGTTCGGGAGGAATGCAGCGAAAGCAGAAATCCTGGTCTGAGACTCGAAGGCGTCAATCAATCACAATATCATCTATTAATATATTTTTTCTTAAACAATATATTAACTGATGTGATTGATTTTGGTTTGTTTGAAAACCATCAACTCTAAAAAATTCGGAATAAGATAAAAAATGTAACCTAAAACAAAAAAAGCAAAAGATTATTTTTCTATCTCGTATTTCTTATTCGAATCAAGAGCGGATTTGGAGAACCTTTTTTTGAAAAGGAGGAAGAGAGGAATGAATGCAATGTACTCCTATGCCCCGGAAAGGCGGAGATCCTGGGTTCGATGTTTGGCCTCACCAATAAACAACACTCACAGTCTTGTTAAATATATCTATGACTTGTTAAGTTCGAATCGAGGAATTTTGAATACTATTATCTTATTCAAATAAATAGATCTCGAAAAATATTTAACTAAAAAAAAAAAACTGAACATTTTGCCCTGCGGTTTGAGGTAAACTGAGAGGTTTCATTTCTTCAAGAAATTAAAAAATTCAGCTTCTTCTTTATAACCGCAAAAAATAGCAAGGGCATGTATTGAATATTTCTAGTAGCCCTAATTCTTGAAATTAAATCAATTGAATACCAGGTCAAATATACAAATAAAACACTCGGCTATTTGTTTCAAATTATCTATTGATTATAAATTAACACTTAGAGATTCTTGACTCTGGAGTACCTTTAGTATCTTTAGTTGAGAAATCACTTCTGATCACTAATAAATAATTTGAAACAAATAACTGAGTGTTTATTTGTAAATTATATTTTAATTTATAATTGTTTCAGCGAGAGCCTACGATGGAAAATTTATGTTATAATTGAAAACCAATAGAAACATTTTTTTTTTTTTTGGAATGGGTGCATAAGGTCCGAAGACCTATAATGACCAATAGTCACATGCAGCCAGGAAGAAAATAAAAACAAAGGAGAAACATAAAAGGGAAACTCAACTGCGGGAACTGAGAAGATGCCTGTTGAGGTTAGACTTGAAAGTCTGAAGATTGTAGGTTTTGGGGAAGATAGACGCAGGGAGCTTGTTCCAATCACGGGAGGTCATGGGGACAAAGGAAGAATGAAATTGTTTTGTTCTGTTAGTCGTGATCTGAACAGCATAGGGATGCTGGGAAGATGCCTCTCTTGTGTTCCGTGAATATGTTGCATTGGGTGGGATATTTGATTTTAATTCGGCAGAGCATTGACCATGGTAATACCTGTAGAGAGAGATAGTGAAGATACTCTTCTTCTATGATCTAGTGACTGTAGGGATGCAGTAATATTGTAAATAATATTGTAAATAAATAAATATTGTTTAATGGCATCAGATGCCGAAAAATCAAAAAAAAAGTCTTGAAAACAATTTCTATTGTGTAAATGTAATGGAAAAGTATTTTTTTCTCAGCTGAGTGAGGGGTGGGGGCAGTAATTACACTCTTAATCCTCCCTCCTCATTTTCACTTTCATTGCTTTGTCCGCATTTATTATAAAATTTTTATCAATTTTAAATATTATTTACTTTTCTATAACATCAACTTTCAGCCCACCTCCACTTCCTATTATTTCTTGATCGATTTTCATAATGCTTATTTCGTTGCGTAGTTTATTATTAACTCTTTCGTTATTTACCCTTCACAAGGGATAAGAATTATTCCACGCCCCTCCCCCCTCCCCACGGAAAGCCCTTTTCTATTTCCTCTTCTCATTTTTGAACGTCCATCTGGCTGTCCGTTTTTTTTCTGTTTGAATCCCCCTCTAACTTTTTTTTTTCATTTGTTTTATAGTTTTTTTTTTTTCGAATTCAGAAACTCTCTTTTTCTCTGCAAAGTATCTAACTTTATAGACTTTCATTTGTCAATGCTTGTAACTTCTTTTTTTTTCTATCCTTTCGATCTGTCATTCTTTAAAAGTGACAAGTCAAAAAATTTTATATCACGTCTAAATCGATATTTTAATTAAAAAACAAAACAAAAATATTTGCATTTGTAATCTTATTTTTCAAAATGTTGAAAGCTCTTCTTTTTTTTTTTTTTTTTGTTTGTACTTGTTTTAATTCGCAAAGTTGTCGAATGGCTTTTATTTCCTTTCGTTTTGGATACGAAGATGATGAGGGGAGGGGACTCTTGCAGTTCATAACTATCACTTCATTATAAGTTTTTATTTTATCTTTTTTTTCGGGATATAATCGTTTTAGAGACGAATTGTGCAAACAGGAAAAAGAAATATGGGGTCCGTCATCATTATTTGTCATCTTATTTATGCCATAAACAACATAAGGAAATCATGGACCATTTATCTTTCTCAAATAAATAATTTTCTTTTTTTTATGACGATAAAATATTTTTTTCTTTATTAATGTAGTCCTTATTTTTGAACTCTAAATATTTTATAATACAAAATCTTCTAATTTAATGTCAATCGGACCATGTCAAGTTGGAAGCGATATGAAGTCAAATTTGATTTTTTTTTATGAGTATTTATTGCTAAACGGTTGCAACTATGAAAAAAATTGGTTACTGTACATCTTTTTTGTAGAATATTAATACCCGTATTAACGGCGTTTCCCAAAGTGGGTGGCGACCCCAAAGTCTTAGAAAAATTTTGCCCGGTCACGAAAAAAAATTGTAAAAAAACACAAAAAAAAAATTGCAGTTTTAATGTACGAAATAAACAATTAACTTGATTTTTATTAAAAAATAAAATTTTTTGTAAACTTTTTAGCCAAATAGCTGGTGGTTAACGGGCAAAATAAGAAAAATAAAATAAAATGTATTATTGTGGGCCACATTTGTATTAATTATTTATTAAAAATATAAATAAACCAGGTTATCAAGTAGTACTGTGCACTTGAGTCGGAGCAAGTGCACAGTACTTGATAACGACTGCAGAATAAGCAGTCGAAAAGTTGTACAATATTTATATTTTTAATAAAGTCTTATATGGCCTAAGTTGCCGAAAAGACTGTGTGAATGAGAAAAAAATGTGAATGTTTAAAAAAAAAAAAATTTACATCATGAATTCTAATATATTGGTGGATACTACTATATGTCGACACAAAAATGACAAGCACAGTACACAACTTTCATTAGGGAAGGTAAGAGAAAGTTGTGTGCTGTGCGACAGTCACACCAGATTTTTTTCATAAGATGGGTCTCGAAAAATTTTAAAACCTCGTAACAGCCGTAATCAAAAGTTTCGGAAACGCTACACTATAATTTTGCTTCCAATTTAATTTTTTAAGAAACAATTTTTTTACGAGTCCTGACAGAAAAATCAAAAGCGTCAATTTAAAGCCCATTTGCTATGGATTTTGTATACCCTTGTAATTTTTCAATAAATTATATTGATTGAAATAAAATATTTAATGAGAAGAAAATAGCTGGTTTATTAAAATCTAATTGTCCTGAGGAAAATCGCGATCTAATTCAAAGGCCTTGCTCTCGACAATTTCAACTCACGTTATCAACATCACATCAACAAATTTCTTTCCCTTCTCAATTACTTAATTCAAAAATTTTATTTTTGTAAGTAATAAATTTAAGGTGAAAAAGAAGATTAGAAAAATTAAACTACCTCTATTCTAGGTCAAAATAATATCTTTATTTCCATTTATTCCTTCAATAAACTAATTTTTATATAAAACAAATTTATTATTCATATCCCAGGAAATTGTATTGTTATCTACTAGTTTAATTTCACATTATAAACAATAAATATTTCCCTATATATTGTAGGATGGCTTCAATTATAAAGTAAAGAAATTCAGGTTAAAAAAAAAGTTTAAATTATTGATTAAAAATGAAAAAAAAAAGAATTAATTATTTTTTATGAGGGTGTTTATTGATATTAATGAGGGCAAACAAAGAGTTATAAATATTCCTTAATAAGAAAACGAGCTTTGCGTTTTTTTGAATATTATTATTTTTTTTTTTAAGTGTGATTCTAAAGTAAATAAAAGATGTTTATCGACGAGGTGTTAGCTTTGGTCTCAAAATAGCCCCCACCCTCACCCCCCTCTCACCCCCCGAAAATGGTGCGTGCCGGATGACAAGCGCGTGTCAAAAAGTTCCCAAAACAAAAGTCACGCAAATTCACCTCGTTCCTTTTTCCCTATCCCCACCCAGTTGGGTTGTAAAAGTCATTTCGATGCTGAAGAGGGCGATTTCTTCGAATAAAATAAGTTAAAAAAAAAAAACAAGTACCGGAAGTCACCGTTAGGTTTAAAAAGTATAAAAAGTAAAGAGAGTTTAAATAAAAAAAATGGGGAGAGAGAAAAGGCTCCATCTTGATTTTGACTAGAATGCTTCATTATCAGCAATTTTTAACCCTTAATACAAAAGGGAAAAATTAAAAAAAAATTTGGAATGTAAATTGAAATTAATTCTGCCAGTCGAGATGACAAAGTTTTTTTTTTCCTTGAGTTATTTTTATTTTATGAAATTAGAATAGGCGACATTTTGAAATTTTAAATATCTTATAATACAGTAGAAGTTAATTAAGCCCTTTTTACTTTCTCTTACCTCTATATATGTTAATAAATAGAGGGAGAAAGTATTGGGTTCATGTCAAAAATTCGATGTAGAGATTTTGTTGGAAATATATGTTTCCCTCAGGTCCCCTGAGTCCAAAAAATTGGTTCCCGCAAAATGGTCTGTGTGATATTTGTGTGGTATAGGCCTATATGTGTATGTGAATATAAAGTATGAAGGAAATGAGCTATGAGGCTAAAATTTTATATTTAAGTTAGGTTCGCCCTGGGGTGCAAAAGCTTTTAAATAAAATCGGCCAAAAAGTACTAGTACTTTACTGATGTACTATTTCAGATTTTTTTTTCGATTTTCTTAAAATTTGATTTAAAAGCCATTTGTTATCCAAATGGCTTAAATAAAATCATCGGACTGCCTGGGATACGAATTATCGACCCTTGGTATACAAGGCAGGCACGCTACAAACTACGCCTAGCCCTAGGGCAGATGCTCTTTAAAATGTATATTCTCATTTTGACCTCAAAATTGTTCGAAGCACTCTTGTACTTCAAAGGAAAGTGTTGTCGACAACACAAGATTTTTTTCTTTAATTTTTACTCAAAGCCCATTGGAAAGTAACAAGCGGAATGAATGTGCGTCTCTCTTCGCATGTGTGTGTGAGCGGAGGGGAGCTCTAGCTGGGAAGGGGGCGGGGCCGCGGGACGATCCCTTTTGGTTGCCTATTTGCAGGCGTTCCCAGTTAGAAGCTTCTTATTAAACAAATACTGGACGGTAGAGAAATTTTATATTTAAAAAAATAATTTTTTGTTAAGAATTTATAATAGTGGATTTTTTTACTTTCTCGTATAGAGAAAGTATTGTAATTGTAAAAAGAAAATGACTGTACCAAGATGTTATTAAGGGGGGGGGGAGGAGGCAATGAGACAATCAAGAGGGTGAGGATTATTATTTATTTATTTATTTAATCACACTGTACATGGCAGATTACAAAAATTCAATATAAAAATTTTTCGATTTAATCAAATACAGAAGTAACATCCTTCAAAGTTTGAGGTGATCGGAAGAAAAGGTCAAGCAGATTGTATTCCTTATCATAAAGCATAAAAGCCTGGCAAGATGAAGTATGTGCATGGCCTCTCTTCGGTCAAGAAGGCATCCAATACCGAGCTTCTCAAGGAGAGCCCGGGAATTGAAAGAATCATTCTCAGGATAATCACCATGCTTTTTGCAAAAGAGATATTTAGAAAATATCTTATTGATTCTTTCAATTTTGTCCATATGGACTTGGTGGATAGAACTCCAGATAATGGCGCAATATTCGAGTTTGGAGACGACATACAGTATGTGCGGTACAACACAATGATAGGATTGGTTGGCAAAAACCTCGTGTGTTTCTAATTATGAAACCGAGCATCCTATGTGCACTAGCACATATGTCATCTATATGTGGCACACAAGATAGTCTGGTGTCAAAAAGAAAGCCGAGATCTCCAAGAAATTATTTAGTCCCTTCAAATTGGCATAAAAAGCTTTGTATGGTTAAAATTATTATATTTATTTTTGGGAGCACACGTCTTAGAGGTCAAGGGTTCGTTTCTTGTTCTAACTAATGAAAATTTTTCTAAATTACTAGAGTACATTGTATACCAATTAATTTAGAAAAATACGAATTGGGTCTAAATGGTCTCAGTTGCTGAAAAAGATATAAAATAATTTTAAAAAAAAATTTTGAATTTACATTTACTGATTGATTGGGGCTCAATTTACATTCGTGGAATTTTATTGATCAGGTAAAGATGTACTTTAGATAGAACTTTTAATAGCAACTTATCTTTCACTGATCTTGAAACAAACCTCAAATATGTTAGCTTATTTATATAAGTGGATGGATGTGAATTACAGCCTCAAGAGCGTATATAATAAGGGCGGGGCAGATTTTTTGATAAGACCAAAAAAAAAATTAATAAGTGGATTGGATTGGATTTCTTATTGAAAAACTTGAATGAATTCATATTTTTAAGATTAATAATATAGAATTGGCCCCCACTTGACAGTTGTGTCGAGTCTAAAAAGTTTCCTGAGCTCTTGAGATAAGAAGCGAGTTTTGGCAAAGAACTTCCACTCAGATTAAGAGGACTTTGCTAACTAATATTACCTATTATTAAATGGAGGAAATATATATAATATTAAGTCGACGGTTGTTTATTATTTAAAATGGAAAAGTGGAACTGTAAGTATACTTTAAGTTACAAGTTTTGAACATTGTCAAGCTAATGAGGAAATTAGTAAAGTAGTAGAGAAAGAGAGACAAATGCCGCAGGGAGTTAACATGACATAGAAAAAAAAATTAAAATTAAGATTCTACTACAGTATAATGAATAATACAATGATCTAGTAATAAAAATGGGGGTGGGTGGATACTTATATAAAAAGGATCGAAGCTGCCAAAAGTGTTTTTAGAATGGGCCCCCCACCCACCAACTTTTTCAACTCATAAGGAATGAATTATATCTTCAAATATTCCACAAAAACACCTTCTTTTTTTGGTAAATATTAATTAAATCAACTTCAAGTTAACTCAACTTTATTTTGCCATCAATCTTTGACTTTTTAAAATTCAAATGAATTCGTATTAGTAATAAATATTTAAAGGAATTCTTATTAAAGGAGGCTCGAGTCTATTGAGTGGAAGAACAAATACTTTCTTCGATTTGTTTAATCTCCCTTAAAGAAACGAACTCAATGTAAACGCATAAAAGGGTTGCTCTTTTTTTTTTTTGGGGGGGGGGGAGCTTTGCAAATTTAATTAAATATCTTTTTTGCCATTTGGTTTTATTTTTATTATTTAAAAAAAAAAAATGGAAAAAAAGAATGGTTTGGATTCTCAATTCAAATTAATGGTTCAGAATTTATAGCAACATAAAATAAATAGTGTATTACAAGATTATAAAAATATAAGAATTTAAATAATGGATAGTCTCTTATTTTTAGAAAATTTAATTCCATTTAGGAAAAGCAAGTTACAAAATCTGATGCGATTTGTGGTTTTTGAGAAAAAACAAATAGATTTGTCTGGATATTTCGCAGTGATCAAGAACAAGGGACCCTCAAGAACAGGATCATTGAACTACCCCTTTGTTTATAAAAATATTCTATTTTCAGTGTTAAGCAATCGAATAAGTCCGTAAAATAATTAAATAATCAAAAATATTCGTTTATATATTCTAGAATCTTTAAAGATTTCTTTAGTTTGCTCCCACCCCCTACCCCCACCTCAAAACAAAAATCATCCACAAATTTTTATTATAGAAATTGGCGAGCTTTTGCTTTAGCATCTATTGTAACTAGTATTAGACATTTCTCTCTATATATAAATTTTATTTATTATACTTGGTTCGCTTCCTGTCCTAAGCGAGAAAAATTTATTCCATTTTATTTGACTACAAATCATTTGAAATAAATAGGGATGGGGGTCTAAATGTCCTTAGATGCCGAAAAAGACCTTAAAAAAAAATAAATAAATAAACGATCTTATGGACTCGTTAATAAATATGAAAAATCTGGTGTGACTGGTCTCATAGAACACAACTTTCTCTTACTGAAGGTAAGAGAAAGTTGTGTTCTGTGCTTATCACACCAGATTTTTTTTTTCTGTCGGTAGTACTCTTTGGCCGATTTTGTTCAAAAGCTTCGTGTTACAACTCAGAGGTGCCTAACTTACTTGTTAGCAGGGGCGCCGGAACGAATTTGAATCAGGGGGGGGCAAAAAATTTTTTTTAGAAAATTAAAATAATTTAATATGTTCAAATAGTATAAAACAAAAACAAATCTACTATAAAACTTTAAAAATTATAAATAAAATCACAATTTTAATAAAATTAAAATTTTAAAAAATTTCCTAGTGATTTTATCAAAAATTTTTGGAAAAAATTTGAAAAAAAATGAATTTCTTACTCTTTTAATTTTTTTTTAATTTAGAAGATTTTATTTTTCAAAAGTAAAAATATATCATTTTTAAAAATAAATGAAATAAAAGAAATTTTGCCCCCCTCTGCCCCCCCCTGTAGGATGCCAGGGGGGGCAATGTACCCTTGCCCCCCAGTTCCAGCGCCTATGCTTGTTAGATATAAAATATCAACCTCCTAGCTCTTTTTATTCATTATATATTTTGTTCACACAGACCAGACATACCATGTCGAGAAAACCATTTTTTGGGGGAGCTTAAAATGTGTATATATACACATATATCCATCAAAATCTCGAAATCGAATTTTTGACATGAACCCATTACTTTATATATATTAACATATATAGGCCTAGGTGAGAGAAAGTAAAAAATAAATAATTTTAAAAACGTTTAGAAAATATTCAGAGATAAAGTATTAATCTTTGAGCTTAGAATCGTCGTAGAAATGTCGACAAAAATGTATTGTATAATATCAATATTAGGCCTATAAAATGAATCGGCTTTCAATAAATTGAAATAAATAGGTATTGGCCCATAAATAATAATAAATTTTTGAGAATCGTCAAATTGAAATATTATATCCCTGCTATTCCTGTTAGCTACCACAATCAAGAATTGTTGTAAGAGAAAAAGTTTGTCGTCTCATCAAAATGAAGCTACTCACGGAAAATTAGCTTGATAGTAAGCTTAATAAATTGTAACAATACTTTCTCTCTATATATATTTCATATATAGGGTAAGAGAAAGTAAAAATGGACCCGGGATCCTGGACTATATGACCTTAAGTGCCGAAAAAAAAAAACATTTCGCAATCTTAAAGTAATTTATCTTAAACGGGTAAAATTAAATTATTTTTAATAATTTAATAAAAATTAAATTTTACCGTCAATATCTCTCTAGCAAGTTTAAATGAAGAAAAAAAAATATCTTGATGAGTAACGAAACAAAGTAAAAAAGTCTTTAGGGCGTATATTGAGTCTCATTTCATTTATATTGGATATAGGATATAGGATGACGAAGTTTGGATCCGGCAAACTTGTTGGCAAACTCATCATGCGTCTAGGAGAGGATAAAAAGAAACTAAACTTGTTTTCCAAAGTTGCCAACTGATCTGATTGGAGGTCCACTCGCGACAGAGAGGGTGAGAGAAGGAGGGGGGGGGGCTTAAAGCCAACTGCCACCTCTGGATTACTTAATGTGTAATTAAACAATTCGTGGATGAGAGAGGAAATTTTTTTTTTTTAATTGAGAGTTTTATTAAAAAGAAAGACTTTAAAATTTTAAAAAATTCTCATGGAAAGATAAGAGAAAGCTCAGGATTGGTGACCCCGAGCAATCAACGTGTGAAACGTCCCCCGGTAGCCATCGGTATGTAATGTAATTTAAAAAGTCATACCCTAAAGAGCCTCAGTATGGCGAAAAGAGTTAAAAAGAAGAAAAGGTAAGGGTAAATGAAGAAGTGTTGAAAAAACAGGAAGTTGTAAATTGGATATTTACTATAATAATTTGATTCTGAAGTTTTACTTCTTATTTGAATAGCAAATTTTAATAAAAAAAATAGTTTTTTTTATTTTCAGAATTTTATTAATGTGATGACTGAGTGCACGGGCGGATTCAAGGGGGGGGGGGCGGTGGGGGTGATCCCCCCCCGAGAAGAAATTCAAAATGTTTTAAAAACTAGTAATCTAAAGAAATTATGATTTCCGCTCTTTAATTTCAATTGAATTTGTTACCAATCAATTTAAATAAATAGGAAAGGAGTCTAAATGGCCATAGATGCCGACAAAGTCCTTAAATAAAAAAATAAAAAAAAACAAAACCGCCCCCCCCCCCGATAAAATTGCATTAATCCGCCTCTGACTGAGTGTAAATATTAACGGTCATTCTGGATGACCATCATCAGATCTGCACCCAACAAATTTTCATAACATGAGTGCTGATACAATTAAAAAAAAAAAAAATAATAATAAAATAATCCAAATCATTTAATAATTTAAATAAAATTCGACCTCGGAACAGTAGAGTTTTCTAGAGAATATAAATTGGTAAAAACGTTGCTACGCTGCCATGTCAAATAACCTGACAACTTGACATCATTTTTGTCATGATGAAGAGTGCGATCGGCACTCGAAACGTCGACAATAAAAATTTTTTTTCCCTACTTGGCTGCCCTTATGCCACATCCTCATACAAATAATTTATATATGTATATATATATGTATATGTGTATTTTATTATTTTATTATTTTTTTTTTTTAATTGGGACTCATGTTATGGAAATTTATTTGATGCACATCTGATGATGGTCAGTTAGAATGACAGAAAAATTTGGTTAATGTGCACACTCAGTCATCACATTAATAAAATCCTGAAAATAAAAAATATCTATTTTTTTATTATTTGCTTCAAGAACATTCCATTCAAATAAGAAGTAAACTTCCAAATCAAATTGAAAAAATAATACTAATTTTTACTTTCTCTTACCCTATATATAAAGTATATATATAGAGAAAGTGTTGTGATCATGTCAAAAATTCGATGTCGAGATTTTTTTATTATCAGGGGAATTTTTTTAATTATAGACCACATTTTTGTATTAATTATTCATTGAAAATGGCGGAAAAATTTGAATCTGACTTCATAGGAATGCCTGCAGATGGCGCTGACGTCGTTGTATATAAAAAGGCAAGTAACGGACATGACAATCAGTGCAATCAGTTCACTTGAGTCGGAGCAAGTGCACAGTACTTGATAACGGATGTAGGATAAGCAATCGAAACGTTGTACAATATTTATATTTTTAATAAATAATACAAATATGCGGTCTATAATTAAAAATTCCCCTAATAATAATAATTCAAACCACAAAAGCTTTAAATAATAAAGAGATTTTATTTTTAATATGCTTTAAGGTCTTTTTCTGCATCTAAAACCCTTTGACTCCATCCCTATTATTTCAAATTATTGGTTCCCAATTCAATTGAAATAAATATTTCTCTCTTAGGTCGGGAAGCGAACCCAAAACTGAGATGCTGAAAAGAGTTATCAAACTCAATAAATATGAGATTATAAATACTTCTGTGAATAGTGAAAATCTTTATAACAAAAGTATAGGCTTGAAATAAATGTGTTAGGACTAGTTTAAATTTTATATAATAAATTATCCTGAAGATAAATTCTGAAATATCGACTAGCAATGATGAGAGCGTAAATACTAATAAAAGCAAAAATAATGTTTGATTTACCAAACGGATATAATTTATTATTAAATGGACTTTTGATATGAACGATATTTTACTTAGGTTTTGATATAACTCTTCAGTTTATTCGACTAAAAGGGATTAATGTGTAATAAATAATTTAATTTATAGATTGAGAACATGAGGAGTTAAGGCCCAAAATGTTGACCTACTCTGAGTAACTTCAGTTTTTAATTTGCCCGGATCACGTAAATCGTATTAACATAATTATCTTTTAAAGGCCTAAGATGCCAAAAAGACTATTTAAAAAAAAAATCCTTTTGTAAATGTGAGATTTTTTTCAAATCTTTTTTTTTTTAATCAACGTTGGAGATAAAAATAAAAGTACAAGAGTAAAACTAATAGGGCTCTTAATCCAAGAACTAAAATCTTTTTTTTTTTTATTTAATCTCGGCCTAGATATCTTTTAAAACGGGGTTAAGTGAATCGAGAGAGAGACAGACAAACAGAGGGACATTTGCATTTGCATTTCAGGCCAAAAGGGCCCAGGATCAAGCCAAATGGAGATGCGTGTAATTGCTCCACGGAGGGGAGGTCTCATCTTATTAACCCCACCACCCCCGGGCTGGTCTTAAAAGAGACACCCTACGGGTGGCGTTGTTTCTTTCTTTATTTTCTAACAACATACACCAACACACACACGCTGATTGAATTACGAGCATTTTAAGTAAACAACGTGAGGTCTAAAAAATTGCGTTGCGTTTTTTTTTAAGGTCCATGATAGAGGTTGGAAGGTTGGAGGGAGGGGGAACAGAAAACCCTAGAGAAAATTAAAAAGAGAATTTCGCCTTTATTGGCCTTCCAATAAAAAATTTTAAAACACGAATAATAAAAGACACTAGTAGCGTATATTTCTCGTGTAACTTTTAAAGAAGAATTTTAAAATTAAAAGATAAAAACAAAATTTTCATTATTTTTTTTTTCGGAAATTTTTTATACTTAGGAAATTTAGTGAAAATGGGAAAAATAAAGTTCTTAGATATTATGAATATATTAATAAGATTTGTAGGTTCTCGTTGAAATATTTTGTAAATTAAAATTAAATATACAACTTAAACACTAGGGTATTTGTTTCAAAGGTTTTATTAATTATAAAATAAACACTTGATACGTATTTCGACAATTCCTTGTCTTCATCAGAGAATGTAATCACTTATGATGATGACAAGGAATTGTCGAGGATAATCCCAACCGGGATCGAAACGTCAACGTGGTGGGAATAAAATAATCAAATACAACTAGCTGCAGATTTTCTTCACCTTTTCACCTATCCTGATTGAACTACCAGCTATAAGCCCTACGTATCTATTCTTATTTAAGCCATCTGGAATCCAAATAACTTATATAAAATCATCGGACTGTCTGAGGTCAGAACCCGCGACCCTTGATATACAAGGCTAGCACGCTAGCAACTACACCAAGGCCCGAGAGCTCTAAATGTTATATATTTTTGAAACTCTTATTAATATACATTAAATAATAAATGCAGTGAATGCTTTATTTATAAAACAACACAAATCTGAATTAGCTTACAAGGAACTCTAAATTATTTTGGCTAAACCCTATGCTTTATATGCAGGTAGGAAAAAATTTTAACCTTTCTCCCATTTTATTATTAACACATATCGACGTTTAGTGGAATCTTTCAATTTTTCCTCAGAAGATCGAATAGATGATGGACAAATATGATCCAAAAGCTCTCTGAGAGAAATTTTTTTTTTTTTCAATTTAGGTCTTTTTTGGCATCGAAGGCAATTTAGACCCCGTTTCTATTTATTTAAATTGGATTGGTAGCCAATCCAATTGAAATAAATTGTCGCATGAGACGGGATGAAAACCCGCGACCCTTGGTATAAAATTTCAGCACGCTAACCACTACACCAAGGTCCGAGGGTATACATTATTTTTAAACTGCCTATGTACTTTTCTTTACATAAATATAATATGATGATAATAAACAAATCAAGCCAAAGATCAAGCAAGTAACATTATTTAATTTAATGACAATTTTATAAGAGCATTACTAATAAGTAAAATGTTATCAATGTTATGAAGACGACAAGCTTTCCCTCTTTTTTAAATATATAGACTATATAGTTATATAATTTAATTCATCTGTGGCCTATCCATCTGAACTCAAGCAGATGAAAAAAAAAAAAAAAAAAAACAGTGAGAATGAACATCGATGAAAAATTTTAAATTATTTGTACCCTCTCTATTTCTAGACCCTTTTTTCCGATCCATTTAAACCCCCTCCCAGAAATAAATAAAAAGCAGGCGATTAAGGGTGGCATGGGCGGAGTGACCAACAGAGATTAGAAAACAGAAATAAATTTCGTTAAAACTTTTTGTCTTTTCTGAAGTGGAAGGGGCGAGAGAGAGAGAGAGAGTGTCCAAAACTGGAGGTGAGGGGGATTCAAAGTGTTTATGTGATTTGTAACTTGAATTGGGTGGAGAAATGCGATCAGATCACCACCAACACCAACACTCCATATAGGGGGTGAAACAACTCAACTACCCTCTCTATGTGTTTTGCATATGAGAGCAAAAAAAAAAAAAAAAACTTCTCAACGTCTGGCGCCAGGCCAAAAGGAATGAATTTTCAAAAAAAAAAAAAAAAAAAAGTATAAACAAGAGGAAAGGAAAAAGTTTGAGTCTCCATTCGTGGAAAACATGCATTGATCTCCGTTATAAGTAGCGGGGAAGTTATCCCCTTTATCAACTTCCTATTTTGGCTTGGTGTGAAAATCCACATGTCGGAATTTATCAAACTCTAGAAAATTTAGTATAAGAGCTAATAAAGACATCCGTGGGAAAATAGATATGAAACAAAATAAAATTAGGAGGAAATAGAGCCAAAGAGCAAATTTTGGGAAGATTGATTGTTCAGAAAAGTTCAAATAACTGTTAGGCAAAAATTTCTATTCTGAGGCTTTGAGATTCACTTACCGAGCTGACTAACAAATATAATTTTAATAATAAACACCATAATGATGTGGTCTTAGAACTTTTATATAACTTCTGATCAAATAGGAATTAGTAAAAATATGGCTTTTCAACCCTAAGATGCGCCCAAGGTTTGAAAAACAAAATATTCAATTAATTTAGAAAAAATAGCGATAGACTGGATTGACAAATTAAAATTTAATATACAATATAATATCTAAGTGTATAACCAGGGCTGAATTAGAAACACTTTTAGGTCCGAGAAATATCGGTGACGTAGGCCCACAATATTAAATGTAAGGAAAAAAATTTCATATAAGCTGAAGAGAAGTTACTGTTGATGTTATGGGATGGAAGAGAGCAAGTACTTGGTCAAAAAATTCAAAAAAGTACATTAGTAATTTAAAGCCTGTAACCGGCAAATTAATTATTTTAATTTAATTTTATTTCCAATTCTAATTTCTCAATATTATTTTTTATTTTTTTTATTTTATCTAATTTATTTATTTTTCTCAAGTAGAAAATTCGTTTATTTTCTCTAAAATTTTTCTAACGTATTTTTAACGACTTTTGTATAAAATTTCGTCGCCTCATGCGAACGACACGAGCACAATTCAATTGCTTTGTGACTCTCGTCCTGAACAGTTGCATTGGTTATTCACAATATTTTTGCGTCCTGCAAAATTAATTCGACAGCCCTTGTCAATATTATTGTATTTTTTTATTACATAACCCTTATGTATTAATACTTTTTCTGGTTAATTAATGACCCAGTTTTTTTTCTCTAATTAAAATATTTTTACGTTCTTCAACTTGTTACCTGTTATACATTTTTATCGTTATTCATATTGTTACTGTATCATTTTAAAGAAGAATTAAACCAATTACGTGTTAATTAGTAATTGTTAAATCAAAAATTTCGTGTTGTCATTTGGTGTGTGTGCGTGTGAACCCTTCCCCCACCATCAACCATCTTCAACGACAATTTGGCAACGGGAAACGAAAATTCATCCTAACTGGTACCCATCCTGGAGCCAGCAGAAAATCATCTATCATAAATAGCATCCAATCCTGGAGCTAACTGCATAATATTTATTATAAACGACACCCGATCAAGGGCAAACTTTATAATATCTATTATAAGCCTTAAATATATTTGAGGGCCGGGATATTCCCGGTGTCCCGGTGGGCCAGTCCAGCACTGTGCACAACCAACTGCTTGTGAACTAAGTCTATGTTAATTATTCTTCTTTTTGCTAATTTTATACACGTAAATGTTTGTATTTGAATCCATGTAGCCAAACGCTAAATAAATAAAAAAAAAATAGAAATATTGGGAAAGAATCTAAAAATTGAAGTTTGTCTGTTTTGCTACCGTATTTTAAGATTTAAAATAACTAAATCGCCAGCGGGCCTGACAAGAAGAAAGAACAACTGCCACCAAGATCATCATTGTTAAGCAACGCCAAGTGGTGCTGAAAATCGGGATAGGTGGCCCCCGAAAAACAAGACCATTGAACGCCCGCCGGAAGCCATCGATACATGTATTAAATAAATAATCAATAAATTTATAAAAGTCAAATGGCCTCTGCAGCCGAAATGACATAAAAAAAAAAAATAACTAAATTAATTAGAATCAAAAGGATTTTAGATATTTTCTTCACTACTTCAGTGAGGGCCATTGAAATAAATTATTTATTATATTTAGAAAAAATTGCTGGAATTTTCATTGATAAAATTATTAATAATTTAATGCAATTTTTTGGGAAATAGCCTTTGCAACTCCCGAATGAGAACAAACCGCAATCAATTGGGAGAGAGAGAGAGAGAGAGATACGTTCAATTGATGATCAATCGGATGCGAAAGCGAATTTCAACCTGTTTTTCGATCCAATTGGCAAACATAATCACCTGCAGAGAGAAAAGGACATTTAGGGGTGTTGTGCACCAGGGCAGACAAATAAAAAATCGTTTCAGTTAATTAGAAAAATGCTCATCAGCCATAAACGCAACAACAAACAACAATGGATTGTACAATGCGGTACACAAAGGCCCAGCCCGGCCGCTAATTGATAAATTTATCATTCTTGAAAAGATTTTTTTCGCTTTTAAAATTGTGCATACATTTTTTTACTTTTAAAATTTCAAAACGAATGAAGATCTTTTTTTTGTGTGTGTGGATATGTCATTGATTATCTCTTTTTCTATCGTCTCTTTTATTTTGATGGAGATGAAAGAAACAAAGTCAATTTCTCTACAAATCAAATCTTTCTTTTTTTTCCTCATTTGGAAGTGAGGTTTTTATTATTTAAATCTTGTTAGTTGACTACAAAATTATTAAAGTATTTATTACATGTGTATGAAATGTAGAAATTTTATTAATACTTTATGTTTTGAGGCCCTCTGAGTCCAAAAAAGTGGTTTTCGCGACATGGTCTGTCTGTGGGTGGGTGGGTGTTCAATTTTAAGCATGAAGGAATTGAGCTAGGAGGTTGAAATTTTATATTTAAGTTAGACATCCTCCTGGCGGGTGAAAATAAGCTTTAAATCAAAATCGGCCAAAAAGTACTAGTACGTTATTGATGTAGTTTTTCAGTTTTTTCGATTGTCTCAAAATTCGCTCTAACGATTTTGATTAAAATTCAAAAATCAATTCTTTTTTAGATGCTCTTTCAAATGTATATTCTCATTTTGCCATTGAAATCTTCTGAAGACCACTTTACTCTTGTATTTCATAGGAAAGATAGGAGAAATGGTTGTTATGGTAACAGAATATAAATATTTTCACATATTTTTTTTTTTTTTTGAAGTCATTTTGGCTGCAGAGACCATTTGACTTTTTATAAATTTATATTTATTATTTATTTGAATACATGTATCGATGGCTTCGGTCTTGTATTTCGGGAGCCACCTATCCCGATTTTCAGCACCACTTGGCGTTGCTTAACAATGATAATCTTGGTGGCTGTTGTCTTTCATTTTCCCATATATATTCCTCTCACTTGAATTATATTATTATTATTAGGACATCCTGTCATATTTTCTTCTGAATAAAATATTCCTACAAAAACTTTTTATAAAACGCCTTCCACGAGTTCCAACCATCAAAGAACAGGGAAGAATTTATTACAGATTTTTTTTATTTTAATTAATTTTTTTTTTGCTCTAAAATATTTCTCGAGGATCTCTATTAAAATAATAATTCGGTTTTCGATTGGGAATAAGAAAGAAAGCGAGGCGGAGAGAGAGAGAGAGAGCAAAAAATAGCAATTTTAGGAAGTTTTCCCATTTTGACAGGCGGTCATAATGGTTGCCAATCTGTCACCAACAAACACACCATCGAGGATATTTCAATTCGAGTTGCAAGTCTTCTTTTGGCTCCATCTCGAAATTGAATGGAACCCTTAGCCTCCAGCCCTTCGTCCAAGGGCCAATTCATATTTATAATATTAATAATATCGACGTAGCATGTGACGTGATTGATTTTATAGTCTAACTTTGCCAATTGCTCACTCATTCTCCTTATCCTTTTTATTTTTGATTAAAATTTTATTTAGCGAATAAATTCTGAACCATTTCATAAGATGAGTCATTCAATTAGAAAAATTTCCAAAAACTCAAGGATAGAAAATTATCTATCAGAGGCGGATTACAAATAAAGAATTGTTGTTGTTGTTGTTGTAATATCAACATCATCCGGTTGGGTAAAGAAGTTGAAAAAAAGCAATAAATTTTCAGAAGAGAAAACGATATTGAAGAGATTGCCAAATTCTTCCCCTTTTGTAGAGTATCTGCGTATGCGAAATAATTGATATTCAAGAGGAGGAAAAAAGAAAATGCAAATTAAAACGAATATTTTCCGATTGATCTGATTTAAAGTTTTTTTTTCTTTTTATAAATATTTATAAAAATTTTTGAAATAAAAATCAGAATACACGAGCATTCAGTCCAGTTAAATTATCTTAAACAGCCCACGAAATCGCTCCCTGCTCGTGTAATCTGAGCCTAAAACTATTTTAAAAAAAAAAGTATAAAAAAGGGCTTTATAATTATGCTTGCCAGACGTCCCGGTTTTCAAAGTCCCGGTGTCCTGGCCTGTGTAGAAGTCAAAGCCAACACCAAATTTTTTATTTAACCAGAATGAAAACAAAAACGTCAAGTCATCTGAAAAATATAAAATTTGAATTAGTTTAGGTCATTTTATTTTAATAGCAATAGTACATGAAATTTACTTACTTATTAAAAATTTAGCGTAATACTTAATCTTGAAGACTTCTTTTTCTTTAAAATAAAACAAAAACAAAAATCGGAAATAAATCTAGCAAAAATAATGTACTTCACGAACAATTGTTTTAATTATTATTTGCACTAAAAAGCATATGCGAAATTTAAAAAAAAGAATTGTGATTTATAATTCGAAAAACCGTAAGTCGGGTGTCCGAAGAAATCATATCAGTAAGAATGAACGTGATTTTTTGGATTACGAGTAATTTACATCCAGGCTATCCCTGGAAAAACGACATCCCTGAGTCTCGTTTACCCATAGAGCCACCTCAATCCCAACCTCAAAGATACAAAAACATATCAGACTCCCTTTGCGTCATAAAAAGACGTCTTCTCGCAAGCACAAGAACACTTGAGAACCTGGGCCTCGCTCAATCTTTCTATCAGATCTGACCGCGTCTCCTTATGAATCGTTCATGGAATAAATCACCGAGAATATAATTCACTTTACCTCTCTGGTGGATCCTAAATACAAATACAATCAAGGGACCCTAACAAAATGAACTAGCTAAAGATTAGAGAAGACACCTGAAGCTAATAACAACGACGAATCTCCAACAGAGGCCTAAATTGAAGAATATTCTCGTTGATTTCTCCACTATTAGCTTCATGAGCAGTAGCTGCAGGTTCAAATATAAAATCCCTCTCGTTGGCATGGTGGGGGCATGGCAAAGTGAAAATTATTTATAATTTATTCATTAAAACGATTATTTATGAAAATTATCTATTGAAAAAAAAAATTAACTTTAGATTGATAGTAAAAAAGAGCTAATTCTTTTTGGGGTTAGCTTAAAAAAACCTCCTAAAAAAAGCTAATCTAATCTACCCCCTTCAAAATTCTTGCACCATGCAATTATTACCTTTGATACCGCCTCGGAGTTCTGTTACAGTGAAGGTTACTCGAAGCTCCAGTCAGCTGAAGTCTTTGAGCTCAGCTTGAAATCCCAATTGCACTGGCGAGATACACACGAATCTGCAAAAGAGAACATCTTTTAGAATCTCTCTCTTATCAAACGATATCAAAAGAATTTGGAAAGAAAATTCCTATTTATGTCGAATGAAAAAAATATTTAGTTTGATATTTCAAGTAAATGAAATTAAAATGTAAACAGATAGATCAATTTGCGGGACCTCAAACCATGTAAATCCATCAAAATCTCGACATCGAATGTTTGACATGATCGCAATACTTTCTCTACAAATTTCATATACAGTATAGGGTAAGAAAAAGTAAAAATATATTATAAATTAACATTTCCCAGATAGCTTGGAATATTGCAGTAATATTAAGTAAATATTGCCAATTTTGCATAAATATTGACAATATTACAGCAACATTGTTGCAATATTGCAGTTCAGACAGCTACATTGCCGCAATATTCCTGCAATAAGGGTATTCAACAAACTCTGGTTCTATTCCTACCGACTTCAAGTATGAGTCATATTTCTAGTAACTTGTATTCGCTTGGCCTTAGTGAAACGGATGGCAAAAATCTCTGAGCTAGTTTTTTTTAAGGGACTAAAAATCCGCTCTCTATTTATTATTAAGTCAAGGGGATATTAAAATATTTAATTCGATAAAGGGTTAAATAGGCAAAAAAAATTTTGGGAGGGTGCAACAGAGAAATAGAGCTCTCGCCTCTTGCTCTCTGGATCAGAGGTTGGCTTAATGTCCTGAGCAATTAAATTTTTCTCTATCATATTATCATTAAATGTTGTATTAATATATTTATTAAGAACCGACCGAATATTCGGTTTCGGCCAAAAATCCTGGTTCCGGCCAAAAAGGTAAAATGATATGAATTTTTTATAGGAAATACAAGTTTCGGTTTCGGTTTCGGCTGAAAATCTTGTTTCGGTCGGACCCTAATATTTATATACGAGAAAGTAAAAAGTGAAGTGAATGTTGAGGCATTGATTAAGAAAGAGGCCGCCACACGTGGGCCCTTGTTAGGTATTGTATGTAAGATTCCTATTTGAAAAAAAAAAAAAAACTAAATACCATGAGAGAAGCTCACCGAAAGCGGGCAACGCAGCTAGTATAATATTAAAGTATAATTTGGTATATTTTGAATTTTATTTAGATCTTATAAAAATAATTTAATCTAGGATTGAGTGGCAATCCCTTGGATTGGATGCCATCCACCATTGCATATAAATGATTTGATTCTCCTCTCTCTACCAAAAAATGGAAGTAAATTTCGAACAGTTTAAATGAAAAAATACGAGAATCAAGTCAGTCATTTGCATGAAAAAAGATTTAGATATAAACTGTAAGAATATTCCTATGCTTTAGTGGATTAGCCTAAACTCAGGTTTGCAACCCATATGCTAATCTATGCTACGTTCCTATTGCACGCGTATTAGTTAACCAATCCAACAATCTTGTCCTGACTTGCCTTCTGACCCCGACTGAAAAGAGTCAAGCAGACAGGGCCAAATCAATTAATTACTCTACTTTTATTATTTGATTTTATATATTTTATTTATTTATTTATTTTATTAAATTAAAAAAAATAAATCCGCTTATTGCCTAGAAACAAACTTCGGGCCATCTCCATATAAAAATATTTTGATATATTCCCACACTGAATCCAATGAAAAATTATTATAAAATCACAACTACGTTTATATATAATACAGTATATATAAATAATAATTTTTTGTGAAGCCATTTATATTTCTAATATTTAAAATAATAAACCAAGTATTAATGTACGAGGAGAAATGAAATTTACCTCAAATGTCATTAAAGTATAGAAGAAACACGAATTTTTTACAGGAGCCACCTTAGACACGTCTGCCCCACGCGACGCCATCTACCAACTGAAGATGAACACGATGAACACGGAAGGTGCGTCCCTTATCACTGTCCCCTCTCTACTGAACTCTCTCTCACCTTCCCATTGAATATAAAGGAAACTTTTATTATTGACTTAGCATATAGACTCGGGCCCCAGCTGCCCTATGAGATTAGATAGCCAATGGGGTGCCACCTTCAGGCTTGAGTCCCCAAGAGTGGGGTGGGGAGGGAGGGGGTGGGGACGGACTCCTACTACTAATAATTGGCAACGATCCAAATTATTTCAATTAGAAAGAATATGAATTATTAGAAAATTATTTTAAATGAGAAATTTAAAGAAAAATCATTTTAATTTTAAGAGAAAGTAAAAATATATCTCTTTTAACCAATTTTTACTTTCTCAAAATGGTTGCTATGGTAACAAAATATAAATATTTTTTAAGGTCCGACCGAAACAAAATTTTGGCTTCGGCCGAAACCGAAACTTGTTTTCTTAAAATTTCCTATACAAAATTCATATCATTTTACCCTTTTTTTTTAGTAAATTTTTCCTCGTGACTCAAACAATCACTCCATTTTTACTTTCTCTTACCTATATGTATATGTTGATATACATATAAGTAGAAAGAAAGTATTGAATTCATGTCAAAAATTCGATGCCGAGATTTTGATGGATATACACGTTTTGAAGTTTTCTGAAGTGTTAAGAATAATTATTATAAAATTCAAAAATATATTATCTCTTGTTCTACTGATCAGATCATTTTTTATTATTTATATAAATTTAAGGGCGGATAAATATTTTTCTGAAATCTCGGGGGGGGAGGTAGAGGGGGTAAATACTCCCCCCCCGGGATTTCAGAAAAATATTTTTTTCCGGAAAAAAAATTTGTTTTATTTTGAATGTAAAATTTTACAAATTAATACTTAAAAATTTGATTTGTATATAGTATATTCTTCTAAACAAGTACAGAATGCGCCTTTAAATTACCGAAATTAAGAAAAAATTGTGTGCTGTGCGACCAGTCACACCAGATTTTTATAAGTAAATAAACTATTAAAATGTATGAAAATAATGAATTAGTGAATAAATATTAAGTAAATTAAAAATTTTTTATGTTTAAAATGACCTAAGAAATTTAAAAAAATAAATTATACCACCCCCCCTCTCTCATTCGCTTTTCCCCCTACCCGTAAGAATACATACGTATATAAAAAGATAAATAATTTAATATTCAAAAGAATATAGATTTAATAAGAAATCATATTTTTTTAAATAAAAAAAAAAATGCCCTCGAAATGCCTGGACCCCCAATAGATATTTTCATAAAATAACGGTTATCGTAAAGTCTTAAATGGCTTAAGATGCCGAAAAGACTGTGAATGTGAAAAAAGTGTGAATGTTTAAAAAAAAAAATAAAAAAAAGTAAAAAAAATACATTAGGCTAATTTAATTACCTTTATTAATAGCCGGGGGCGGGGGTGGTAGGTGGCTAACGATGTTGAGGTTGAGGTGAATTAAACTACACTCACTTTAAATTAAATACACACACGGGAAAAGAAAGAGCGAACCGACGCGTCGCGACGTCTTGACGCTCAAGAAGCGTGAGTTAATTGCCTGACGATATGTATCCGGGGTGAACTACACAATATAATTATTCACTTTAATATAAACACACGAGCAAGGGAGAGAGAGAGAGAGAGAGAGAGAGAGGCAACGGACGGGCGGCGCGCACTCAACTGATCGGAGAGAAGTCGATGCATGATTCACCTGTCTATAGAAAAAGATCCAAATAGCAATTCCCTTTTTATCAAAGATAAAAAAATACTTTTTATTTTAATCTAAATTTATTTAAAAGTAGAAAATAATATTATCGGGTTATTTAAAATATTTCTAATACTAACAACGCATTATCATTTAATATTTAAAAAATCTGGTGTGACTAGACGCACAGCACACAACTTTCTTTTACCCTTGGGCAAGAGAAAGTTGTGTACTGTGCTTTTCACACCAAATTTTTTGTGTCGACATATATTTAGTTTCCGAAATTAAATGAGGGAGGGGGGAGGGGAGGCTCTTGTTTTTAAATGAGAATTTTTTTATTTAATAAAATATTTATAAAATAAAAGATATTTGAAGTTTTTTTTTAAATAAAAACTTTATTTTATTTTTTTAATTATAATCTAAAGTTTTTGAAGAGTGTGGCTTTCTTTTTAATTAAATTCCATCTTATTATCACGCTTTTTTTTTTTGCTTATCGTTTTATGCTAATATCGCGAACCAATTCTATTGAACCTTAATATAATGTTATTCAAAATAAAAACAGTGCATTAAGGGTAATATGAGAATAGGCAAGCAAAGGGAGATAAGAGTGGGGGTAAGTCGATCAAGTAATGTTATGATGAGATTATGGATATAGGGATGCAAGGGAGAAAAGTCGGTAAGCAAGGGCGGGTGGGATAAAGGGAAGAGGCAACTTGAAAAGAAAAATTTTCTTAAACAGGGTGCTGAAACCTCGTTTGATGTTAAAATTGGCGATTATTTATATTAAGATTTAAATAAGGAAAAATAAAAATAAAAAGAAATTCATAATGTTTGTTCAAATTATGTATGACTCGGACAAATTCATTTATTCAAAAAACATTTTAATTAACTTAAATTAAACTCGGATGATTTTTAATGAAACATTTTTTTAACCAATATTTATTGATTTTTTTTAAGGCCCGGTTGTTTCACATCTAATTAACTAGCTCTCCCTCGGATAAGGTAGTTGACTATGACTTTCAAGTATTTTCACATTTTAGTTAAGCTAATCATAATAAGAGCACAGGTCGAGATTAAGTAAGCCAAAGTTTTGATATTTATTTAAATTAATTTCAATTCTTATTTTTAATAATTTTTATAAGTTTTCTTTATTAAGGTGTTAATTACACAAAACCCCCTTTATGTTTCAGATAGCTAATTATATGTGAAAAAAACTGGTTGATCGTGTTCTTGTTTACTATATCAATGATTTACTAGTGGTCGGATAAATTTGCTAGTTGACTATAAGTAAAGCAACTGACCCCAAGCATCTTCGCCATTTTGGTTCATATTGACTTTAAGTGTACTACATACTATTTATTTTGATATTCAGGCACATTTATTTAGAGTATATCGATTAAATAATTTTCGGATAATTAAACATTATTTAATTTTCTCTTTGCCCGGACGTTTTTTCGATTACTATAAAATCTATGGAATTGGCACTCATTTACAAGGAAAGGGCCTATATAAATATTTTTGCATATTAGAACAAAGAAAACTAGAATTTTTTATACTTCCATATTCAAGAGAAAATTAGTCAGCTTAAGTGTATGTTCTAATTTTTATCTATTAATTTTAAAAATCGAAATAAAATAGATATGCTGTATTAATTCTTATTTCATAAATACTCATCAACATTGATGAGTTTTTTTTTTTTTTTTTAATAAAAAAAAAAGTAAAATGAGATTAGATATATACCTATTTCTTTTATACATTCCCGCAAGAGATGCAAATTTGATGACGTCATAATATAGTGATATAAAATAAAAAATGACATTGGAAATGGGTGGGTGGGCTTTAATCGAAATTCCCTGTCATCTTTTTTTTTCGCACATTGTCATTAAATATATTTCCAGTCATCTCTTTTTTTAATAATATTATTCGGTTGAAGGGCAAATAGGGCTTTGGGAAGAAGGCGGAAGGGAGGGGGGAGGGGGTGGCAAGAGAGAGAGATTTTAATACACTTTATATAGAAGAAACTTAATCTTTTTAATAACCCAGTCTCATTTCTAGAATGTATGTATCGCTTGAAAGAGGGTAAAATTTTATAGATATGGATGAAGAGGGCCCATTTCTATTGAAAACTATAATAAATCCTTTTATTTAAATAATAAAATTATGCAGAGAAAATAATCTTAATAGAAAAAATCCTAGGGAAGGGCAATTTTAAAAAATTTTACATAAGCCGGAAGAATAAGCAATTTTGGCCTTTAATAAATGAAAAAAATATTGGATAATTTATTAGTATAAATATTTTATAGATAAATAAAATAATTAGGCTCATAGGCGTAGCCACACATTTTTGATGGGGGATGGGGGTTCAAGAAAATTTTTTCAAACATTTGAAAAATTTAAGATTATTTTAGGTTTTAGAATTTTTTTTTTTTTTAGCTAGAGTAAATTATTATATTTTACTTTCTCTTACCCTATATGAAATATAATTTATATTATAGAGCTTAAATATCTAGTCATGGCTTGGGTCCCATGGGGGGGCTTGGACTCCAAACCCCCCCCCTCCCTGGCTACGCCTATGTGTAGGCTAATACGAACATGAATTAATATTTGCATGAAAGAACAAAGTGCTCTAATTTCACTAAAAAAAAAAAAAAAAAAATTACTGATGGAGGGAAATACCAAGGTGTATACAAATAATCTTGAAAATCATTCAAAGAATAAAATTGCATAATATTTTAAATGATACCCTCACTGTTTCTCAAGATTTTATTGGCGAAATGACACACATAATACGTATTTCGATAATACAGTCGATTTAGAAGTGGAATCATATTGGTTACCAATCAATAGTCTAAATGATCTCCAATAAAAAAAAAAAAAGAGATGGGTGAATAAATTTTACCCGAAACGTTTGGACATTTATAGGGAATTTACTTTTGGCTGCCTGCATTTCTATATCCTTCCTAAAATAAAAAATCTGGTGTGACTGGGGCACAGCACACAACTAACTTTCTCTTACGTTCGGTAGTTCGAAAGTTGTGTTCTGCGATTGTCGTGTCGAAATATATTTAGTTCGCCGATATATTAGAATTCAAGTTGTAAAATTTATAAGAATGGGAAAATATTTATATTTTTGTTACCATGACAACCATTTCTCCTATCTTCTCTATGAAGTACAAGAGTAAAGGGGTCTTCAGTAGATTTCAATGGCAAATTGAGAATATACATTTTAATAAAAAAGGATCTAAAAAAAAAAAAAAATTAAAAAGTACATCAGCAAAGTTCTAATAGTTTTTGATAGATTTTGTTTAAAAGCTTATTTTCACGCCCTTGGGGGGGGGGGGTGCCTAACTTAAATATAAAATTTCAACCTCATAGTTCAATTCCTTCATACTTCACATAGACAGACATACAGACACACACACGCACACAGAGACAGACAGATCATATCGCGAAAACCTTACTTTTTTTGGATTCAGGGGACCTCAAAACGTGTAGGCCTATAACCATCAAAATCTAGACATCGAATTTTTTATATGAATCCAATACTTTCTCTCTTTATATGTATGTATATTAACATATATATAGAGTATATATAAGTAAGAGAAAGTAAAACTTCTGAAGGTGACAGTAATGTTGAAATACAGTTGATATAGATCTATAAGTAAGTATTCAATATATTATTTAATCATTAAAAACTTAAACCATATCGCCTAGTGTAACATTTGAAATATTTCTTTCGTTTAAGGTCATTTTCGGCATCGAAGGCCATTTAGACCCCATCTCTATTATTACAATTTGATTGGTAGCCAATCCAATTGAAATAAATTGTCGCAGACTCGAAATATTGATAGTAGACTATAAGGTGTCTGCATGCCATTATTGCTTTGAGAAGATGTAAATGGCCCTGATAAAATCTCCATGTAGATTTATCGATTCAACCAGAATCCCAAAAAAAGGACGATGTTTGATTTCATATTTAATAAATTTTTATTGGTATTATTATTAAACGATCACCGAGTTATTCAGAGCGCCAAAAAATGTTTTTATTTATTTAAAATTCATAGTCTGAGAGAGTGAGTGGTTCCCTCTCTCTCCGGTCTGTTTACAGCAGAGGGCTGCCAAGGGCATTAATCAGCCGCAGCCACCACCCCCTTGCCGACACCCTCAATGAATAAATCACGAGACACAGCAGCCTGCTGATCAAATAGATTCCGTTTGATCTAGTTTTAGAGGTGCTTTAAATACTCAAGCACCTGAATCATGAGGCTTTTTCACCGCCCTACCCAACCCCTAAAATACACGGTGATCAAATTGAACGCAAATAGAGCGCGCCGGGGATTATAATTAATAATAAATTAGTATATATGCGCAACGACTGTTAAGAAATTTTTAAATAGATAAAAATGCCAATATCAAGAGACATTTGTGGCTATGTAAATTTTACGTCTGTGAATTGGGAATTAAATTTACCTTACTAAAATAGGAAATAAAAAAAAGAGGGTGAAATTTATCAAAGTAAAACAATTTGTTTTTCGTTTGGTAATTTATCGAATTGGTTATTATTATTTATTTATATAATATCATTCAATTCAAACAGGGCCGTGACAAGAAGATTTTTTCGGGGAATGGGATGGCCAAATCAAATTCTACTTCTCCCTACCCGCCTCTAAATGTTTCGAAATAGTTCAAAGTTCTACATAAAACTAGGGCTGGACGGTAAACCGGTTTACCGGTAAAAACCGGTAAAAATTTTTTACCGAAAACGCGGTAACGAACCTCTAATTCGGTAAAAACCGGTTTTTTTTTCGAAAGTCGGTAAAAACTTATTTTTTCGGACGGTAAAAAATTTTGGTTCCGTGAAAAACAAAAATGTGCCGCGGCGGCAAACTTTGGTTCCGCGGGCGGAAAATAATTGGCGTCTCTAAAAAAGGAAAAATATTTTTTCGGACGGGAAACAATTTTGGTCCCGCGGAAAAAAATGTGCCGCGGCGACAAATTTCTGTGCCGCGAACGGCAGGAAAAATTGGCGTCTCTAAAAAAGGTAAAATATTTTTTCGGACGGGGAAAAATTTTGGTTCCGCGAAAAAAAATGTGCCGCGGCGACAAATTTCTGTGCCGCGAACGGCAGGAAAAATTGGCGTCTCTAAAAAAAAAAAGGTAAAATATTTTTTCGGGCGGGGAAAAATTTTGGTTCCGCGGGAAAAAATGTGCCGCGGCGGCAAACTTTGGTCCCGCGGCGGCAAATTTCTGTTCCGCGGGCGGTAAAAAATTTTTACCGACTTTCGAGAAAAACCGGTTTTTTTTTCATTATCGAGGTCGGTAATGAAAATCCATTACCGTCCAGCCCTACATAAAACCATAACCTGAAAGCTTACGCTTATTATCTTTGATTTCTTATCTCAATAAGTTGTCAAAATAATCGATATTAAATTAATAATAAAAAAAAGAAGATTTTGAGTTTGCAATGCCATTCTCACTTTGTCACTAAATTCTAACTTGGCAATTTCTTTACTTGTTGGAAAACTGAGAGAGGGAAGTTGGGATGGGGTGAAGGAGGTGCAATGCGCCAACTGTCAAGTTCACTTGAGTTACTTAAGGATTAGCCAAGAAAGAGACACCGAGGCCAAAACTATCCCCTCTTTCCTTTACTTTTATCGAAAATAATCCAGCACAGACTAAGAGACAAAGGTATCGGAGATAACACATTGTGATATAGGAGAGAAGTCACAAAACTCTCTTGTTCTATCTCTAACAGAAGGGATTGTTCCACTACTCCACCCCCCCTCCCCCACCCTCACATCTCAAAATCACAAACAAAGGAAAGGATAATAAAATATCTCAAAAACTCTTTGAGATTAATAATTAAAAAACAAAAATCTTCATTCTAATATCTGATCGTTTTGAGAATGGAGGAAACATGGCCAATAAACCAGCATACTCACAGATCAGTAAAATTTTCCTTTCCCAATCCCCTGGAGTGTGCCAAAATTTAGAATACCAAGGAAGGGTTGCAAAAGCAGAAAATGGCAGTCAAATTTTTTTCTTTAAAAAATCTGAAGATGGCATCTATCGAGCCCGAAATAAAATATTTAAAGAAAAAGATTTGGCTGCCAGTCTCTGCTTTTGCATCCCTTCTTCGATACAACTCAACAGCCACAACTACAATATTAACAAAATTTAGAAATTTCAGAAAAGGTTATAATTAAAAACTTTATCAAGTATTTCGCAAATATATGAGAAGGAACATTAATTATTTTCCAAAATTGAAGTACAACAAGAGTAAAGTGGTCTTCACAAGATTTCAGGGCAAAATGAGAATATAAATTTTAAAGAGCATCTAAAAAATAATTGATTTTTGAATTTGATCAAAATTGTTGGAAAGAATTTTGAGAAAATGGATTAAAAAATTAAAATAAAAGGAAACTTTGACCGAAAAATGTAAAAATATTCAAAAAGCTTTAAATATGCAACTTTATGTTATTTTTGCCAAATATGCATAGAATTTGAACCATAGTTCCAAGGGGGCTTGATTTGGATAGAAAATTGGTTTACACGGATGTGCATGTTAGCAAATAGAAAATGCAATTGCATAGGAATCCGGGCTTATTTTATTAATAAAAATATTATTTTATTTTATTATATTTACGATTTTCCACCTTCAACAAGCAAAACAATTTAATCATTGTCTGAAGTAACCTATTTGAAAAATAGATTATTTTATTGTGTGTTTCCATAAAGGACGGCCATTTCCAACAAAGGTAGATTTTTGCTTCTAATAATGTCATCACAGTTAAATGACAATAAGTCAACTAGTCATTTGGCGATTATTCAAAAAGTTAAAAAAAAATGTCGACATGGAATTTTTGACATGATCGCAATACTTTCTCTCTCTACATATTTCATATATAGGGTAAGAGAAAGTAAAAAGTAGAAGAGGAAATAATTAAGAATAGGATTGCGATCAATCCGATCTTTCTTTGAGAGGCAGCCCAGGCTAAAGATTAAATGGATTTAATTTCTTAAATTATCTTGGATTAAAAAGTTACTTCAAAGATTTTTTAAGATATCATTTTGTTTGCTTGAAAATCAAGAAGTTTTTTTATAATAAGATTAAATAATGCGATTATAGTTTCCATCTCTCTGGTAGTAGCTATTTTTTATAAGATCCCATTTGGTAATTAAAGGAAAAAAGTTTTATCATGGATCTTTTTTCTACCCTTTGGAGTAGTGTTGACCCATCCATCCCTTTTATAAAAGCGATATAATTTATTTAAATGAAAATTTTCAATGATATGATGTGCATTTTTTAAACTCATTAAAAGATATAAAAAACCAAACTTAGAGCTGCATTGTAGCTATCTTTTTTTACTATTTAATATTTAAGGTTTATTAATATCTTCTCCAGAAACTCGTTGAAAACTTTTAAGTTTTCAGGGGAGCCTAAAATGGCATATTATAAGGCCTAATATAGTACTTTAGGAAGAAAAAAAAGCCTCTTTTAAATGTATAAACTTTACTTGGATAAACAAATAAGTTTTACTAAAGAGATATTTTATTTGTATTTAAATTAAATTTGTTAGTAAAAAAAAAAGAGAACAAATAAAATATAAAATTTTTTTATACAACTCTAACTTATAGTCAGTTGATATTAAAATAACATAAAATACACAACCAAGTTGCAAAACTGAGTAAATCTCCTTTCACTCAACGAATTATTATATTTGGTCCAGGACTGTAGACACAAGACTTATTAAAGTGAAACTTTTATTATATCACTACGAATTTTTTGGTTCTTCTATCAGCATGTCGCGATGTAGCGAGGTGACGTAGAGGGCCATGACGCTACAAGCCATGACGTCACAATCCGTGACGACAAATATAAGTTTTTTTTTTTTTTTTTTTTTTTAACATTCACACTTTTTTCTCATTCACACTCACAGTCACACATTCACATTGTCTTTTCGGCAGCTCAGGCCATATAAGACATTTACGATAACCGTTATTTATGAATTTCTCGCCTTTTTTTATATGTGCATCATATAAGAAGGTTGAAATTTAATATATAGAACGAATTATAAAAAAATAATTGTGAGATTTAATAATTCAATTTTTAAATTGATAAAATATAATTTTTAAAATAATTTAAAATATTCAAATCTTCAATCTATATATACTGTATATATATAATCCAGGGGGGCGAAGCCCTCTGACTAGCCGCGCCGCCCGCCGAAGGCGGGCGGCGCGGCTAATTTTTATTAGTGATATTTGGTTCAGGTGAAGTTGAGAAAATTGTGATCCTCAATAAATATTTACCACTCTCTGTGAGTCAATTCTCTCCTGTAGATCCTTTTTTACGACCAACTAGCGTTATAAATTTGCCAAATTTTATCCTTATCTGATGATTTCAGTGATATAACCAAATTAAAACGGTACCGCCCAACCCAACAAAATAAAAGATATATTATGAAAATTTTAGACGTTATTATAAAAAATATTTTATATTTTATAAAATTTATTCAATTGGAAAAAGGGGGAACGGAAGGGGGGAGGGAGACAATCGCATGGATGGTCCAAGCCTCCTGCCTCGAAAAAAATGTTCTGGATGCTGCACTGCACACATACACATAAATCAGACAAACATTAAGATTTTTTTGCATTTCTGAGGTCCTTATGATCTGAAATGTAAAGATATGAAGGGTGTAGATGCAAAACTCACATTCTCCAATTTTTGTTTTGTGGAGAGTGTGAGTTTTGCATCTACACCCCTCATATAGTCTATTTATTTTTAAAATTGGAAAGTTATTGAAACATTTCGATTTCTATTATAAATTGATATAAGAATGAGGAAAAATTCTCCGATTTGTTAATCCGTGAAATAATAAAAATAGTGTTGTCAAACGATCAACAAAAAAAGAGGGGCGATATTTTATAATTCCATTATATATTGTTCAAATAGATTGATTGCCCCCTTCTGGCTGGCCAGTCAATTGCTAGCAACTATCGCATGAATAATAATTTAACAAGTCAACAGTTTTTATTAATATTATAAATTTTAGATGCATTCATCCCTCTCGTTAATATATAACACATTCTTAACAAAAGTTATATTTATATTTAAGATTAAAAGGAAATGTTTCTTTTTTTAATGAATCAGAATTTCTTCTAAATTATGGTAGAAACGTAATAATCGTCCATTCCCTTTTTTTAATACTTGATCTTTCTTAATGTTTCATGGATTTATTGTGGGGATAGTGTAAATTTATCAGGATGAAAGTTGCTACCCCACCCCTAATGGCTTTTGCCGAGTGCACCATGTGAATATAGACGGGGAATTTATCCTCAAGAAAGATGAGTTAGGCCCTTCCAAAGCACATTCATCCATAGAATTACTCACAGAAGAAGAAGAAGAAGATATTATTTTAGAGACGATCATCAAAAATCCCCTAAAAAATAGTTTCTTTTTGTATTATATTAATATCTGTAATATATTTTTATATATAGGCCCTACCCTTATTTGTAGATGCTATATTGAAATATAATAAAATATTTTTAAACATTTCTAATCATTAAATTAAATTGGAAAGGATTAGGAAAATAAATATCCCTTTTACAAAATGAAATTTGTATTGTGTACACTGTAAAAAAAAATTTTAATTTTAGTATGTTTTAGTATAGTAAATTTACAAATTTTCCTTGTAAATGATAACTACCATACATTTGTATAGTAAATTTACAAATCTATGCATTCAAAAAATTTTTACAACCAAAAAACATTTTAAAATTACAATTCTCTTGGAAAATTAGAGTAAATATTGTAATTTTACCATACGATTTCTAATTTTACAATACAACGGCATTGTAATTTTAGAACACGGTTTGTAATTTTAGAAAAGGGTTTGTAATTTTACAAAAAGGTTTCTAATTTTACAATACAAGGGTATAGTAATTTTCCTTTTAAGGCTGCCAACATGGCCGACTTTGTTTCTACTGCTTTTTAGCTTTCTTAATAAAGACATTTTTGGCACTATAAGGATTTATTTAAGTTATAATAATACAAAAAATAATAATATTATGGTAACTTTAAGTTTATTTTTTATTTTATTATTTAGTAAAAATAGTTGACAATGAGGTCATATTTGAATGCCAAATAGCAGAGTTAGAGCATTAGTTAACAGGTGATTCGATGGTCAAATGGACTAGGCAGCAAGGCTTCTACCAAAAAGGTCAGTGTTCAAATCCTGGAGGAATTTTTCATTAAATAAAAATATTTACTTCACTCCATCCAGGTAGAGACGTCCCCTAAAGGTCAATAACCTATGGGTCCAGTCGTAAATTTTTTTTCTTTTTTCTAAATATTAGTAAAATTACAAACATTTGGATTGTAAAATTGCTAGATATTTGTAAAATTACCAAACATTTGGATTGTAAAATTGCTAAATATTAGTAAAATTACAAAATTTGGACTCGAAATTACTAAATATTTGTAAAATTACCAGACATTTGGACTCGAAAATTGCTAAATATTAGTAAAATTACCACACATTTGTAAACGATTTTTGCAAAGAGTTTTGTAAAAATATAATTCAACTATATAGTAAATTTAGTATCTATTGGTCTTGGAAATTTGCTTACAACAAAAAAATTGTAAAATCATCGAAATTTTTTTTACAGTGTATGAGTGTGAGAGTGAATGAGAAAAAAGTGCGAGTCTTAAAAAAAAAAAAGTATTGCGATCATGTTAAAAATTCGATGACAATATTATAATGGAAACGAGTTCTCTGATTCCAAATTGTCTGTAGGCGAGTGTGAATGAACAAAATATCTAGGCAACAGAAGGGGCTAAAAGCTTGATTTAGTATTCGGGTTAGGTACTCTTCTGATATGCAATACGAAGTTTTGGAATAAAATTTGTCAAAGAAAACTAGTCACTTAATAATTATACTTTTTCAGTTTTTTTAATTTTCTCAAAATTCGCTATAAGGATTTTGATTAAAATTCATTTGATGCTCTTTAAAATAGAGATGAGTTGGGTTCATTCATATTTGGGATATCGCTTGCACTGCGGATAGGCTGTCTCAGGGGCGTATATAAGGGGGGGGGGGCCGAGGGGACCCGGGCCCCCCCCCCGAAATTTCCTAAACACATATACATATATAGGGTTATACAGACATCAGCGCAACAAATTTTTCCGCAGGATGAAAATCTTTGGTTCCGCAAAAGAAAAAATGTTCTGCAAAAAATTTCGTGTGAAAAAAAATTTAGTTTCTTAAAAAAAAAAATTTTCCGCAGAAAAATTTTTGAGTTCGGGCCCCCCCCCCCCCCCCGAAAAAAAATTTCTATATACGCTCCTGGGCTGTCTACACCCTTAATATTCTTTAATATTATTCTACACTATAGAACACTTTGACTAGGGGTTTAAAAAAGATCCCCTAATGGCTGTTTTTTGGCTGTGGAGATTTATTCAGGATTCGCAGGGACTTTGCAGCCAGGAGATTAAATAAAAAAATCTTTTATTTAATTTTTATTTGCCGACGTTTCGATCGCCAATCACGACCTTCATCAGGGCCTATGATCATAACATTTATTAAAAAAAATTGATATTAAATTACAATAAGAATACATAATCGATAAATATCAGATGTACTTACAAATATTGTAATATCAATTTTTTTTAATAAATGTTATGATCATAGGCCCTGATGAAGGTCGTGATTGGCGACCGAAACGTCGGCAAATAAAAATTAAATAAAAGATTTTTTTATTTAATCTCCTGGCTGCAAAGTCCCTGCGAATCCTGAAAAGATCCCCTAATATTTATAGATTTTATAATTATACTACTCAATTCTGAATACTATAGAGTAGCGGTTCCCAACTTTCCTCGACCCTCTCATCGGTTGCTATACTGCCAAGGATCCCTTAAATTCTTAAATGGTAGAATTATTAGAATATAACAAATATAATAATTTGAGTTACATTAGTAAGTAATTTTTATCAGCTGAACGTACGCGGGAAATATCAAGATAATGGCTGGGTCGCGGGTTCGGATCCCAGGCAGTCCAATGATTTTATTTAAGCCACATGGATACCAAATGGCTTAACTAAGAATGCCTGGATCCCCAATAGATATTATCATATATAACGGCTATCGACGAAGTCTTTTATGGCCTGATTTGCCGAAAAGACTGTGTGTGAGTGTGAGTGTAAATGGGAAAAAAGTGTGAGTGTTAAAAAAAATATAATGGCTACTGCAAGTCAAGTTAAATACAAAATAATACAATTTCCCATAAAGAAATCCATCTATATCAGCGTTTATTTCAATAAATATCTGTGAATACGATATTATTGTTTGTAAATATTAATAAAAGAAATAAAAGGTAATATTTTAGATGTATAAAGAGAATACGTCCTCTGACTAATATGAAAAAAATTTCGATCAGGTATCAAAGTCGATTTGTGACAAAAAGTAAGACAAAAAATCCTAAAAATGATTCTCTTTGAACTTCTATGAACTGTAAAAAAATGAATTGATAAACATAAAAGAATAAAAAAAGGAAAGCGCGAAATGATAGAATAAAACTTTTTTTACTCGATGTTTATTTTTTCCTCTATTTTCCTTTTTTTTTTTATTCAATTGGCGAGTTGCATAAAGGCCGGTCGGGATTTCCCACAGGACCTTCTCTTTCTCCCTTAGCCCCTTTGCTTGTTGGTTGGCTAGCTTCATCCCATCAACCAGGAATCTGGGAATCCTCTGTCCGTCTGTGATGGATTCAGGAGATGAAGTTGGCCGACAGGGTCAATCAAGATACTCGCAAAATCCTTTCGAAACTCAAACTACATTCCTTGTTTGTGTTGTGTTAAATTAAAAAAAAAAATTTAGTTTTTAGACAGGGAGTTTTTGAGTGTAGATGCAATGAGTCACTTGATGCCTCATCTCAGGACATCCTCTTTACGATAGATTAGGCCGCGATAAAGGGCATGAATGGAAATAGAATTAGGAATAGTTAGATTGATAGCTATAAGAAATAATTCAGAGAGGAATTAAAATTTAATTTCACGCTATAATGATAGATTAATTGAAAGTTGTGAAGTTAGAAACAGTAATAAATTTAGAAAATAAATATTTTTCAATTTAAATTAATGAATTTGTCTCTCTAGCTCTGCTTGCTGGAAGATAGGCAACATGAAAAACTTTCTAAACTCAAGGATTAAATTAAAAAAAAAAATAAAACTGCGGGGCCGATCAAACATTCCCAGGGAGGGGTGGGGGGGGGGGGAGCGAACCCCGCTGAAGTCTGTATATCCCTATATATGTAGGCCTATATGCATTTGGAAAATTTCGGGGGGGGCTCTTCGCCCCCCCCCTTATATACGCCCCTGACTAGTATAGCTCTATAATAAAGTGAAGAAGGCCAGAAGGCGCAGATAAGAAAAAAAAATTTTATTGTCCTAAAAAAAGTAAATTGTAATTGCTATTTATCTATATTCTTTAACTACCATCCTACTGGGCCAGTAGCCCTACCTTTCGTTTCCTCTACCCCTCTCCTTTATCAGAAGTTTTACCGCCTCAAAGCCAACAAGACTCCAAAACACCCTAGCAGTTAGAGACTTTCATTTTGCCTATCCAAGCAGGGGCCTTTCCAACACTTCAATTAGAATGATAAATTTTTTTTTTCGATATATAGTCAACTGTATAAGTATATACAAAATTAAATAGTTTATAATTGTAATGTACATGTACACATTTATTTATCGAAATTCAGTGAAAATTTTGAAATGGATTAAACTATTTTATATAACTTTTAATTATAAAGTTTTTGTTTAATTAAAATAGTTAAATTAACTCTATTGAGGCTAATATAAAGTTATGCTCTACTACAATTAGCAATAAATATTTTTCGAGTTTTATAATAATACAATATTTGGTTTAGATAAAATATTATTATAACTTTTTTATTTAAAATTAAATAGCTCGAATCATGATGCCCGGTTTTTAATGAGAAATAACGATAAAATTTTTAATTAACGACATAAAAAGAAATTAATTTTATACTTTTTTGATAGTTGCTATCTTAAAAGAAATTATTTATATTAATAGATTAAATTTGATTTGTCTATGTGGAGCTCTTTAGGTAATCTTCACTCTATGAGGCCCGTTTACTTATGAATATACTGAATATATAGAGAGGTCCAGGCATTCTTATTTAATCCATTTGGTACCCAAATGGCTTAAATAAAATCATCGGACTGCATGGGATCCGAACCCTCGAAGTTAGGAAAAATTATAAATAGTGAACATACCCTATACCGTCCAGAGTAAAGAAATTAAAATTTAAGGGAATATTTTCGTAAATATCTTGACAAAAAAAATTCAGAGTTTTACGAAGTCGTCAAGTAGGAAGTGAATTAAAGGGAGTATGCGAATAGGGTTTGTAATAGACATGAGAGAAAATAGGCCTAAAGATAAATAAACAAAACAAAGAGAGAGGGAGTTTATCATTAAGGCAACAAAAGGCGGACGAATGATTATATTTATCTAAGATTTCAAAGTGTTTAATTTTAATTTAAATTAGAAATTTGAGAAAAGATTATTTAAATAATCATCAAGTGAGAGTGCCGGAGAAAGAAAGACGACAGATAGGCGTAAAAGAGAGACGTTAAATTAGTAATCGGATTAAAATAAATGGCCAAAATATTTCGACTTGAGTTAAATGAGAGAATGAAAAGCTTCAAATTATCTGAGCAATAAAGAAGAAAATATTTTAATTGGAAAAGTTAATAAAAAAAAATTTGTATTCATTCTACGTTATATACAAGAGAAGTGAAACTTTTACGTAAACTCACAATCACTATAGGAAAAATCAAATACGTAAAGAAATTAAAATTTAAGGTAAGTCAAGGGCTGCTCTAAAAGTTAAAAAATAATTTTCCTTTGTATGTAAGAATTGTAAAAAAAATTTTAGTACGAGCCCCGTAGTTAGAATTTGCTCATGGGCCTAAAAAATCTAGTTTATTTTTGGTATATAAACTAGTTTACGTATTTCGATATTCAGTGTGTAATACAAATACTTAGTATGATCACAACTGTTTGAGACGATTTTAAGGAAATTGGATTTTTTCAAAATCCTTGAGACGAAGTTATTTGGTTAATTTCCTTTTTTTATTTCACTTGAAATTCGTTAAATTTATTGTGAAAAAATTCTAAATTCTATGAAGATCTATCTATTCCTAATAAAATCTCTAAATATTTACATAAAATTCTCTGAAAGAGATTTTATTGCTTTTAAATGCCTGTTTCATTGCTTTTCTTAAAATTGCCATTAAAAGAGGGGATTCCCCTTTTAGCGTGAATTTGAGTTGATTTCACAATAAATTTAATGAATTTCAAGTGAAATAATCAAAAAATGGGAATTAATGTAATAACTCAAAGTCGAAAAATCGCTTGATACTCAAATTTGATACTTAAGCTCAGTATCCAATTCGAGGGCCTTTTGAGGCTTTTGAATAACATTGGCCAAAGGGTACTAGTACTTTACTGATGTACTTTTTTAATTTTTTTCAATTTCTCTCTCTAATGATGATTTTTAAACGTATCACCACCTAATTGAAAAAAGCATATCATCTAGTGTTTTCGATTAAATAATTTTACCTTTTTAAAACTTTCTTAATTTTCATTTTAAAAAAATTTGAATTTTTATTTTGAATTTAATGGGGCTTGAATTCAAACCGCGTAAAAAAGTTCACTTCAAAAATAGTTTATTTTTGCCTACTCGAGAAGTGATTTAATGTATTATCTCTTTCGTGGCAAATTTAATTTTTAAGAGGCGCAATCAAGAGAAGAAAAAAGCCGGCCTGACGCTTAATGGGAGAAGATTGAATGCTGGCATAAAAGATGAGAAGAAATATCATTCTTAGTTTGGGCAACTCGTAGTCGCCAACCACCTATTCGCAATTTGCTAGGCTCTGAGTAAAATAATTAATGTATCGATTAATATTAAATGTTGCATTAAATAAGACTTTACCCTTTCTGAAATTCCGACAGAGTTATAACTATAGTTTTCTTGTTTTATTGATTACCGGTAAATTTAATTTCGTTTTATGTTGAAAAATCCTTTTTTCAAAAATAAAATTCATTAACTCATTTTAAAAATGAAAAAAATTGCAAAATAAGAAGAGACAGGCTCGAGTAAATTAAAAAAAAGTCAGAAGAGCGACAGTTTAATTAGCAAAATTAGCAATGAAGGGTCCCAAGGGCTTCAATTAGCCTATTAACAGCCTGAGGCATTTGCATTTGCTAGTAGACTTCTCCCAGGTGACGTCACCTCCCATATGCACTTTGATATGCTGCTTATTAATAAAAAGCAAAATTGGAGGAAAGCGAGTCCATTAAACAGGAAGAATTTTAAAATATTTAAAAAGACGAATAAACAAAAAATGTATATGTTATAGATAGGATAAAAGTTAAAATAGAAAAAAAAGTCCTTTGAACATAAATTGTGATATTTTCATTAATTATGCTTCATTCATTCGATCGACAAACAGCATACAACAGGTGTTATGAAATTGGCCAATTTGAGGATTATTTATGGCCTCATTTGACAGAGAGAATAATTCTAACAGCGAGCGAAAAGGACATAATTTATTATTAAAAAAAAAAATTTATTTGATATTAATATAGTCATAAAAAATAAATCAGAAATATAACAATACATTTATAAAATACTGTATATTATATTTATTAGACTTTAATAAATAATTATTATTGATATATAATATTTATTTATTTAGGGTTTTTTTAGATAAATTATTGATAAATAAACTATATTTTTTTCTTCAGAAGGAGAGGTCTGGCAACGGAGAAGAGCAACAATCACTACAATCTTTGCAGTTAAGCGATGCCAAGCGCGGCGAAAGCTCGGGATTGGTGACCCCAAGCAATCAGCGTCTGGAACGTCCCCCAGTAGCCATCGATATTATTGTATTAAATCATGCCTTAAGATTGAGATCTTGAAGGAAGCAAAAACTTCCTTCGGTAATCGAAAGTTGTGTTTTGTGATTATCACACCAGATTTTTCGTGTCGACATATATTTAGTTTCCGCCGATATATTAGAATAGTTCTCAAGCGCAGAGATTAGCTGAGGTCTAATGTGATTCTATTAAAGTTTCTCTTAATATTTATATAATTGAAATTAATTTCGGCAACAACAAACAGCACATGAGAATTACAAATAAACAACTCAACAACATTAAGCAAAAAATTTAATTATATTTTGGTTTTTCGAAGAGGTTAGTTTTCTTTTTCTTTATCAGTTTCTCGTAAGATTTATCTGTATGCAGAGGAGTTTTTCCACTTTTTTTTCTTCTAACTTGTAAGTTAATTAGTTTCATCTTCACCTCAAAGAAAAGAAGGAAATTAACCAGAAAGCCCTTTAAAATTTAAACACGATTTCATCTTATATTGAAAGCGGTGAAACAAACCCTAATATGGAAAGAAGAAACGTGGCTTTTTTATAAGCAGAATCATTAACTTGAGGTCAGAAGAATTGCTTTTTGGAAAAGAGAAGAGATAAGATTTAGGCAATAATTGAAGTGATAAGAACTAGAAGAGCGGAAATAGACATAATCTTTATTATTTAATTTATAGGTGTAGATAAGCCATTTTGAGGGATCTACTTTTTGTGAACTCCCGAAAACGTATATTTTCATTAAAATCTTGGCATTGAATTTTTGTGATAAAAATAAATAAAAATTTGCCGATGTGACGAACGCCCGTCACGCTCATGTTAAAGAAAATCACAATTGTTAGCAAAAGAGCAAAATAGTCAGAGATTCCAAACTCTCTCCCCTCCCCTTCCAAAAACCCCAAAAAGGGAAGAGTTTTAAGTTTTAAAAGCTGTTAAAAATATTTTATATCAAAAATTTATCGCCCCCTCCCAAAAAAAACTTTCTGGCTAAGGCCCTGTTACATATTGATCTGATACAGACTTTTCCCTATTTAAAAATGATGTGAAGTTTATTTAAAAAATTAATTTTAGAGAAAAGTTATTCAAAGATTTTATTCCCTGAATAGGATTAGGATAATATTGTTACGGCCTTCAGATCGTCCTAATCCCTGTAGCCTGTGTAATGGTATTAATTATTGATTATTATCTGAAATATAAAGTTGTTGCACTCTGGGTTTTGATTACGTAAATAAAAGTTTAAATTTTAATTATAATGATCAATTTATTTATGGAAAAATTAGCGATTGAGATTAACTTTCAAATTGGTTTATAAAATAATGTGTGTCTTTTTATTAATCTTACTATTTAAATTTCAATTATATTATTATAAATTGTTTCTCTTCTTTAGATAAAATAATCTCAATGACCTCGGTTTAAATTTTGAATATTTAAAATAAAAAAAATGAAGTTAATGGAATTTATGGAATTCCTCAAACCGTGTATTATAATTTATTACTAGTGAACACTTGGCCTGAAGAATTCCCTTTTTCTGACCGAAATGTCTTTGAAATTACTTTATATAAATTATCTAAATTATTATTGCTAGGTCCGTTTTAAATTATTATTATTTTTTTGATAAGTTAAGTTTAAATTATTATTTCTTTAAAAGTTTTTAGTTCATTTAAATTCTTTTTTTATAATTATTATTTGGCAAGAAAATCGAGTGAGTGCTTATCTGTATAGAGACGTTTGATGATTTGTTGAGTTCGGGATCGATGTCTTCGGCAGGCTATGTGGTTGTTCAGCTCGACGAAGGCAGCTTCTTGAAGACCGAAATGTCGATCATCAGGATGTCAGACTCGGTGTAGGACTTCAACTCGCAGATTCGATTGATTGTTGATTTTATTGATGTGTTTTTAATTGTTTGATTTTTGTAATTGTTCTGTTTTATTTGTTTGGTTTTTTATTATTGTATTTTTTCTTCTTTCTTCTTATCCTCGTTTTCTTCGTTTCTTCTTTCTTCGTTTATTTTCAATATTTTTGTTTTATTTTATTTTTATAAGAACTTGATTATTTTTAATGAATTTGTTTGTTTTAATTTTATATTTGTTTTAATTATTATTATTTAATAGGGTTAAAAGTTTGAGCTCTTGATTGGTTTTATGTTTTTAGCTGTGTTAAAGGCGCTTTGTAAAAAAATGGAGCTCACGAGTCTTCCGTCCCTTGCATTTTATAGTAATTTTTCCACACCGCCTGACGTCAGCCTCGTCATTTGTCCTTCTGCCCTGACTTCTAGTAGCAACCAATTTTTTAACATCTCTGCACTTTGACTTGTTAATTATTGATTTGCTCATATCACCCGAAAATTCATGCCAAATAACAAATTTTGAATTACTTAAATACTAACTCACTCTCACTTTTTTAGGAAATTTGTTTAGACTTTGATTTTCTTGCCAATTTGATTAAAAATATCATTTTCTGATAATTAGTATATTCTTATCATTTTACCTTTTAAATTAAATTATTTTAAATATTTCTTAGAATTTTTGTTTAAGTGACCTTTTTCTATGGACCATTTCTCGGTGTTGGTACAGAGCCCCCAAATCAAAAATTTAAAAAATTTACAATTTTTTTTACATTTTTGATTTATCAGAGTTTTGTATAAATAAATAAATAAATATTATATTATATGAATAATTTCTTATATCTAAATAAATAAATAAATAAATTTAAATAAATTACTTACATCTAATTCAAAATTCTATTGCACAAAAATAAATAAATTTTATCACCTATAATTTTTTATTTTATATCACTAAAAAAATAAATAAATTTTCTATCACAGACAAATAAAAATAAATAAATTTTCTATCACAGACAAATAAAATAAATAAACAAAATATCACAGACAAATCAAAATAAATAAATTAAATAAATTAAATGGGATTAAATAAATTTAAAAAAAAGATTAAATAAATTAGAAGGATTAAAAAAAATTGAATAAATTAAATAAATAAATAAATAGGCTTATATAAATTGGAAAGATTAAATATATTACTTATAGCTAATTTTTTTTTTGTTTTTTTTTTTGACTTTTTTTCTGATTTTACATTTTAATAAAAAAAAACAAAAAAAACATTTCTAATTTACTTTTTTTTTTTTTACAAATTAACAAAAAAAAACACATTTTTCGGCCTTGAAATTTAATCTCTTTTTCCTCTCTAAGCCCGATAATTTTATTAAATAATTTTGACCCGATGCGATTTCAGATAACAATCACCAACCGACACCATTACAGGACATAACATATTAACTGAGGATTTTTTTATATTTAAGTTATCAAAAGATGGAAATAGATTTATGGAAGATTTTTCTCGACGATTAACAATCGGAGATTTCTTCCTGTTTTGTGCTAGATGGTCAGCAATGCTTACAAGAGAACAAAGTAAGGGCGTAGCCTCCCTTTTGGTTTAATACTATTCTCAACTATTAGTCTTCTTCACGATTATTATCCGGTGGTCTTCCGGTGTTCATGTCAGAAATTTCTTCTAACCACGGCCGGTATGTTGTTGTGATTTTTTGACAAATTCGGGTGGTTGGTCTAATTCGGTGAGGTTTAGGACTAAATCGGTACAAGTTTCGTGACTCGGTCTTAAATTCGCCACGACATTTATCCTTTGGTCGAAAAACAATCCATTTAAATATCAATGAGCGAAAAGGTGGTAATTGAGAGTATTCATAGTTGGAAGAAAATATCTGAGGAGTTGATTTTTTATTGATTTTGGTTGAAATGGAGTCATCTCTCTTCTTGACAGCAAATTCTTCACTTGAACAATCAGTTGTATTTTGTTCAATTTTCGAGGGAGCCTGATCGACGGTGGTGAGGGGTTCTTCGACTTGACAGACGTAAGGTTCAGGTGGGATCTCTTCATCTTGGATTTTATGGTTTTGTAGAGATACCGTATTAGGAATAGGTTCTTCTGCTGGTGTTTGTTCTGCTGCTTCAGGTGAGGTGACAATCTGTACCATTTGTGGGACCGGTTGTTTTGCCTCTACCTGGACCACTTCTTGCTTTGTTTTTCCTTTCTTCATTATTTTTGTACCATTTTTCCAAATTTTGCATCAGTTGTTGTGTTTGTTCATCCCGTTTCCTTTGTTGTTCAATCCATCTCTCTTGTCTTTGTCGATCTTCCTCTTCTCTCTTCTTTTGTTGTTCCTTCAATCGTTCTTGTTGCCGTCGATAATCTTCTTCTGCGCTCACCCGTTGTTGTTCGTCCCATTTCTCTTGTTTCTGTCTATGTTCTTCCTCTTCTCTCTTCTTTTGTTGTTCTTGTTGTTCATCTTCCACATTCCAAAAGGTGTTAAAGAATTTTTCCTTAAGTTCTTTTAGAGTGGAGACTTCGCCACACTCATTTTGGAACCATTCCAGGGCATCATGGGATAGTATGTGTTGGAAACCATCTACTTTGATTTTTTCAGGGAGATAAAAGTCCTGGTACACCCGTTCAAAATTCTTCCAAACGTCAACTGGGTGCACCTCGACATCTGATTTGCCACGATATATGGGGAATGTTGATATACAAAGAAAATATTTTCGGATTGTCGGAGGCCTAATAGGAATAGCTAGTGAGTTGGCTAGAGGAGCATATTTGGCCAATTTGCCAGCCCTATTCTTACTCCATTCTATCGGGTTAAACATCTTGTTATTAGTTTACTTAATAACCATAAAACAATTTCTGGTGGTCTTTGGTTATTTATAATCTCCAAATCTATTTTCATCTTTCGGTCATTTATACCACAAAACCCAGTCATATTCAGATTATTTATTTGCAAAAAAAAATTTAGTAATTTTAATTTATTAAAAAAATCTAAAGGAAATTCTATTTTATAAATTTTAAAAAATCTCAAAAAAAAATTAAATTATTAATAAATTTTAATTCAAAAATTTTTAAAGTTTTTGTTTTTTACAATTATAATTTTATAATTGAAATAATCTCGGTGGTGGGACCTCCATTTGATCTGATACAGACTTTTCCCTATTTAAAAATGATGTGAAGTTTATTTAAAAAATCTGGTGTGACTGGCGCACAGCACACAACTTTCTCTTACCTTCGGTAATCGAAAGTTGTGTACTGTGCTTGTCACACCAGATTTTTTGTGTCGACATGTATTTAATTCCCGGCAGTAGGGAATATTTGAATTCAGATGTAAAATTTATAAGTATGGGAAAATATTTATATTTTGTTACCATGGCAACCATTTCTCCTATCTTTCCTATGAAGCATAAGAGTAAAGTGTGCTTCAAACAATTTTGAGGGCAAAACGAGAATATACATTTGAAAGAGCATCTAAAAAATAATTGATTTTTGAATTTTAATCAAAATCGTTAGAGCGAATTTTGAGAAAATCGAAAAAAACTGAAAAAGTACATCAGTAAAGTACTAGTACTCTTTGGCCGATTTTGATTAAAAGCTTATTTTTCCGGTCCCGGGAGGTATTTAACTTAAATATAAAATTTCAACCTCCTAGCTCAATTCCTTCATGCTTAAAATTGAACACACACACACACACAGACACACACACAGACACACACACAGACACACACACAGACAGACCATGTCGCGAAAACCACTTTTTTGGATTCAGGGGACCTCAAAACGTGAAGATCCATCAAAATCTCGACATCGAATTTTTGACATGAATCCAATACTTTCTCTCTATATATATATTACATATATACATAGGTAAGAGAAAGTAAAAATTAATTTTAGAGAAAAGTTATTCAAAGATTTTAGTCCCTGAATAGGATTAGGATAATATTATTACGGCCTTCAGATCGTCCTAATCCCTGTAGCCTGTGTAATGGTATTAATTATTGATTATTATCTGAAATATAAAGTTGTTGCACTCTGGGTTTTGATTACGTAAATAAAAGTTTAAATTTTAATTATAATGATCAATTTATTTATGAAAAAAATAGCGATTCGAGATTAACTTTCAAATTGGTTTATAAAAATAATGTGTGTCTTTTTATTAATCTTACTATTTAAAATTCAATTATATTATTATAATTTGTTTCTCTTGTTTAGATAAAATAATCTCAATGACCTCGGTTTAAATTTTGAATATTTAAATAAAAAAAAAAAATGAAGTTAATGGAATTTATGGAATTCCTCAAACCGTGTATTATAATTTATTACTAGTGAACACTTGGCCTGAAGAATTCCCTTTTTGCTGACCGAAATGTCTTTGAAATTACTTTATATAAATTATCTAAATTATTATTGCTAGGTCCGTTTTAAATTATTGATTATTTTTTTTGATAAGTTAAGTTTAAATTATTATTTCTTTAAAAGTTTTTAGTTCATTTAAATTCTTTTTTTATAATTATTATTTGGCAAGAAAATCGAGTGAGTGCTTATCTGTATAGAGACGTTTGATGATTTGTTGAGTTCGGGATCGATGTCTTCGGCAGGCTATGTGGTTGTTCAGCTCGACGAAGGCAGCTTCCTTGAAGACCGAAATGTCGATCATCAGGATGTCAGACTCGGTGTAGGACTTCAACTCGCAGATTCGATTGATTGTTGATTTTATTGATGTGTTTTTAATTGTTTGATTTTTGTAATTGTTCTGGTTTATTGTTTGGTTTTTTATTTTTGTAATTTTCTTCTTTCTTCTTTGCCTCGTTTCTTCTTTCTTCGTTTCTTCTTTCTTCGTTTATTTTCAATATTATTTGTTTTATTTTATTTTTATAAGAACTTGATTATTTTTATTGAATTTGTTTGTTTTAATTTTATATTTGTTTTAATTATTATTTAATAGGGTTAAATGTTTGAGCTCTTGCTTGGTTTTATGTTTTGAGCTGTGGTATAAAGGCGCTTTGTAAAAAAATGGAGCTCACGAGTCTTCCGTCCCTTGCATTTTATAGTAATTTTTCCACACCGCCTGACGTCAGCCTCGTCATTTGTCCTTCTGCCCTGACTTCTAGTAGCAACCAATTTTTTAACATCTCTGCACTTTGACTTGTTAATTATTGATTTGCTCATATCACCCGAAAATTCATGCCAAATAACAAATTTTGAATTACTTAAATACTAACTCACTCTCACTTTTTTAGGAAATTTGTTTAGACTTTGATTTTCTTGCCAATTTGATTAAAAAATATCATTTTCTGATAATTAGTATATTCTTATCATTTTACCTTTTTAATTAAATTATTTTAAATATTTCTTAGAATTTTTGTTTAAGTGACCTTTTTCTATGGACCATTTCTCGGTGTTGGTACAATATGTTTATTTATTTGATATTTATTCAGGTTGATATTATTTTTAAAATTGAGGGAATCCAACTTTTATTTTAAATGTGTTTGCCACCTCGGGCTTGGTGTAATTGGTAGCGCGCCTGTAATACAATACCAAGGGCCGGGGCAGGCTACCAAATGGCTTAAATAAGAATGTCTGGACCCAGAGGCGTAACTATCCTTTTAGGGCGGAGGGGCGAAGCTCAACTGGGGCGACGTTTTTCGTTCGACCTTTTACTTCTCTCTTACCTATGTATATATGTAATATATATATAGAGAGAAAGTATTGGTTTCATGTCAAAAATTCGATGTCGAGATTTTGATGGATCTTCACGTTTTGAGGTCCCCTGAATCCAAAAAAGTGGTTTTCGCGACATGGTCTGTCTGTGGGTGGGTGTGTGGGTGTGTGGGTGTGTGTGTGTGTGTGTTCAATTTTAAGCATGAAGGAATTGAGCTACGAGGTTGAAATTTTATATTTAAGTTAAACACCACCCGGGACCGGAAAAATAAGCTTTTAATCAAAATCGGCCAAAGAGTACTAGTACTTTACTGAAGTACTTTTTCAGTTTTTTTCGATTTTCTCAAAATTTGCTCCAACGATTTTTTTTAAAATTCAAAAATCAATTATTTTTTAGATGCTCTTTAAAATGTATATTCTCATTTTGCGATTGAAATCTTCTGAAGACCACTTTACTCTTGTATTTCATAGGAAAGATAGTAGAAATGGTTGCCATGGTAACAAAATATAAATATTTTCCTATACTTAAAAATTTTACATCTGAATTCAAATGTTCCGTACTGTCGGAAACTAAATATATGTCGACACAAAAAATCTGGTGTGACAAGCACAGTACACATCTTTCGATTACCGAAGGTAAGAGAAAGTTGTGTGCTGTGCGCCAGTCACACCAGATTTTTTTTTGAGAAATGACTACTCACAACTTCAAATCCAATCCATTTATATTATAATAAAAAAAAATTTTATTTATCATCAAGTTATGCCGGTATCAAATTTAATTATTTATGTGTGAATAATGTGTGTGCATCCTATTTTATTAATTTTGATCTATAATTTTTAGCGACACAGAAAGTTAGAAAGAATAAAAACGAATAAATAAATATTCTTTTTTTAATTTAAATATCAACTGACAGGTTCGACTTTATATTTGAGTTTATGTATTACACAAGACAAGCACAGTACACATCTTTCGAATACCGAAGGTAAGAGAAAGTTGTGTGCTGTGCGCCAGTCACACCAGATTTTTTTTTAGTATTCGAATCTCGGTCGGTTTTTTTTTGTAATTTTTCTCCGGATTTGTGATAAAAAATGAATTTAATATGAAATTTCAAAAAAAAAAAAAAAAAAAAAAAAGCCGTAGATTTTGGGAAAAAGCGGATGCGCGAAGGGAGCCAAATGCTTGATGCGCCTAGGACGGGGGAGGTGAGCGCCCCCTTCGCCTGGATACGCTACTGCCTGGACCCCATTATATACCGTATATTTTCATAATAAAGGTTATCGTTTAAAGTATTATATGGCCTAAGTTGCCGAAAAGACTGTGTGTATGTGTGTTTATTTATTTGAAATTCCTATCGGGATCCCCGTTTATTTGCCCGAGGTGCTTTCGTGTACGAAGACAAACACCTCAAACCCAACCGGCCTCTGGCCGTAGCCATCTACCGGCACCCCGTGAAGTTACATCATTTCCTATCTCTAACTCCTCCTCCTGCTTTCGTCTCTAGCTAGTGAACTAATCCTTATTTCTGATTCCAACCGGCTCCTTATATCCAACCTCTTCTATGCTATGGAGGATGTCCTGTTTTGAGGAGGGACTCCCTCAGCACCGGCGTGTAGCCTACTCCTTTCGAAGAATGCATCACTGAGAGGGAACCTTCTTTACGTCCCTTCCACAGGACGGGATGTCACAGCAACTCCCTCTCCTCGTAGAGTTGCCTGAGGGCTATTGTGGAAAGATCCTATATTCCAATCCAGGGCTTGCTTGAGGATTTGTTTACATTAAATAAATATTTTTATTTAATGAAAAATCCCGCACGCCAAGGATTTGAACAGGGATCTTCTTTGCAGAAGCTGACACCCTAGCTCACTACACCAGCGAGCCCTCAGTGTATGTGTGTGTGAATGTGAGTGTGAATGGGAAAAAAGTGTGTTTAAAAAAAAAAAAAAAAAAAGAAGTTTTTGACTGCTTTCAGAAGACAATCTTCGCGACTTATAGCAATTTTAAAACAAAATTTTATAAAATGTATTACCCCTGGTATATGTGTAAGAGAATATTCTAAAGATAACAAGAAAATTATTTAAAAATCGGAGACCTTATTACTTTCTTTCTTAAAATTAACAATAGGACTAATATTGTTATAATGGAAATTTATTAAAAGATAGGGTGTTGCTTCCCTTTTTTAGTAAGTTATTATTATTTCCTAACTTCTTCAGATATCCAAATATTCCTTTCAAGAGCCTCTAACTTATCCAGAGAAATTTCGCAAATTGTAATACTTTATAATCTAATTGAAAAAATATCCAATCTTATCTTTTAGTCGTAAAATGCCAACTGCGCGTGGATGCTCTCTCAGCTGATGGGGCCCTCACATAACACGGACACACACAGACACTCTTAAAATCCACCCCTAGGCATATTATATTTGCAATAGCAAACGGGGAATTTTCGAAAAGGCGTTTGTCACCCCCCGCAGGAGGGGCTGAGACGGCATTTTTCCTTCGAGATGTTCAAAGGGGTGACCCCCTCATCCCACCCTTTGAACTGTACATGGGACTTTTTTCTGGACCATTTCGTGTCGAACGACGACCAAGATGGCGCCTCCCAGCTAAAGGGGATACATGATTCACGACCTCAGAAAAAAAAAAGGATGAAAGAAAAAAAATATCAAAAACTTATAGAATATTCGCCTTGCTGATAACTGCCAACGTCTCATCGGCGCAGTTGCAAACTTGGCCGAAAGTTTGCTGGGTCTCCAGGTGCCCTATATGTTTTATGCAAATGACAACAGCCCCGCCTCTCGCTCTCTCATTTCGCATTAAGATAAATAAATCAACAAAAAGAATAATCAAGTTATCAACCTATTTCAATTATCATACATAAACTCAAATATAAAGTCGAACCTGTCAGTTGATATTTAAATTAAAAAAGAATATTTATTTATTCGTTTTTATTCTTTCTAACTTTCTGTGTCGCTAAAAATTATAGATCAAAATTAATAAAATAGGATGCACACACATTATTCACACATAAATAATTAAATTTGATACCGGCATAACTTGATGATAAATAAAATTTTTTTTTATTATAATATAAATGGATTGGATTTGAAGTTGTGAGTAGTCATTTCTCAAAAAAAAATCTGGTGTGACTGGCGCACAGCACACAACTTTCTCTTACCTTTGGTAATCGAAAGTTGTGTTCTGTGCTTGTCACACCAGATTTTTTGTGTCGACATATATTTAGTTCCCGACAGTACGAAACATATGAATTCAGATGTAAAATTTATAAGTATGGGAAAATATTTATATTTTGTTACCATGGCAACCATTTCTCCTATCTTCCATATGAAATACAAGAGTAAAGTGGTCTTCAGAAGATTTCAATTGCAAAATGAGAATATACATTTTAAAGAGAATCTAAAAATTAATTGATTTTTGAATTTAAAAAAAAATCGTTGGAGCAAATTTTGAGAAAATCGAAAAAAACTGAAAAAGTACATCAGTAAAGTACTAGTACTCTTTGGCCGATTTTGATTAAAAGCTTATTTTTCCGGTCCCGGGGGTGTTTAACTTAAATATAAAATTTCAGCCTCATAGCTCAATTCCTTCATGCTTAAAATTGAACACAGACACACACACACACGGACACACACACACACACAGACACACACACACACAGACAGACCATGTCGCGAAAACCACTTTTTTGGATTCAGGGGACCTCAAAACGTGAAGATCCATCAAAATCTTGACATCGAATTTTTGACATGAATCCAATACTTTCTCTATATATATATATTACATATATACATAGGTAAGAGAAAGTAAAAATCTGGTGTGACTGGAAGTATCAGATTTAGTCGACATACATTATATTTATGGTACATTAGAACTCAATATGTAAAATTTGTAAACAAAGGAAAATATTTATTCCATGGCAACCATTTGTCCCAACTTTCCTACGTACCGGTAGTATAAGAGTAAAAAGAGAATATAGATTTTAAAAATAGGCTAATTGATTGATTAAATTTAATCAAAATAAAGTACGAATGATGATGATGGTAATAGGGTTAACTATAAAATCCTGCCACTGCAGTCTACTTTATTCCACAGAAAAAATTTAAAATTTTGCTAGCTTATTGTTGCAGTTGGTATTGCAGAGGATGAAAAATTGATTGATAAAAATCTTTTGATTATCTGTAATACCAACTGTATTGTTCAACAATAAGCTACAAAAATTTTAAATTTTATTATTAGTCCCTATTTATTTAAAATTTAAGAGTTGTTGGATTGAGTGCTGGGTGTAGGCCTATAGGATTGGAGACGGGAGGAATGAAACCAGCCTTCAATTCACTTTATTCCATGCAGACGTTTCGGTAACCATAACGGGTGGTGATGGCTAGTTTTATTCCTATTTTTGATGTGACACCTGTTTTAATATTATTATATGTAGGTTGATATGTAGTTCCCTCCATCCTGCTAGAAGGGAACTACATATTAACCTACAGATAATAGTTTTATTCCTCCTGAGTTCAGTCCAATACTTTATAATATTGGAATGCTTTTTAATTTACTAACAAGTGTAACTTTAAACGACTAATAAATAATCTTCACCACGGAAATTTTTGAGTACGCCAGAGCCTAGTTTTTATAATTTTTTTATTAAATGAAACGTTTTTTAACTAAATAATTCAGCTCTCTGAATCAGATAGTAGGTCCATTTCTAAAATAAAGTGATTTTAACTAAGAAAATTCAATAAATTATTTAATGGACGATAAAAAGTTTTCCCATATAAAATTTGATCTGTTTTATTTTAATCATGATGGAACTTCGACTTTTAGAAGACGTCGTGGAAGAGATAGAATTATTTGAATAACGTCACTTGGTGTTTGAATATTTTTGATTTCATTTCCAGCTGGCAATGGACGTCCGCAATATATGCCGCCAGGAAATGTTGCCAAATTCTTTGACCAAAGAAGACACATTATTTACATTTGAATTGCTTTCCATTTGTGTCACTCTGACAAAATGCCAAACACTAGTAGCGTTTTATATTTATGGAGAAGTATTCCTATTTTTTTTCCAACTTTCAAATATAATTAAATAACAACGCTGTGATTCTTAAAAGTAAAATAATTAAAATGTTTGCATGTGACATTCGATGGAAATATTTTGGCATCGAGAAATGAAAAAAAAAAGGAAATGAAATTGTATATCAAAGCTAACATAGTAGAGGCAGAATCTAATTGAATTTAAAATTTAGAATAAAATAACAAGAAAAAAAAAAAGAAATGGTAGAGGGCAAGAAGAGTTGCCTTATTGATTAAATTAATTTTTTATAAATTTTCAATTTTTTTGTTATGTTATGATTTCAAAACTTTGAAAAAACTTATTAGGTAAAGTACTACTTCCAAGTGACGTATTCACTCCAAAAGTTGATAGAAATCTACAATTTTAGAGTAAGGGGTCCAAATTTCATCGATCTAGCTGCTTTGGTTTTTAAGCAATCGTGTTCACACACACACACACACACACACACACATACACAGACATAATGGTATTTTTGGCCTCAGGGAGGTCTAAAACGTGGAGAAACATCAAAATCTCGAAGTCGAATTTTTTTACGATTACAATACTTTCTCTTTATATTCTATACGAGAAAGTAAATAAAAGAAAATGTATTTAAAAAAAAAAATTAATTTAATAATTAATTTTTTTCGGCCTTTTCTGGATATGTGATTGTCTGAAGTAACGATTACATCCGTAAGGGTTATAAATTTAAACTTTTAATACTATTTTTATATATTATCCAGGGAGAGTATATTTGTGTATCGGGATAAATTTTTAATTGATTGATTGCTATTTCGAATGTACAATAAAAGAAAAATATGTATGAGTAATTTCGTATTGTATTTTATTAAAAAAAATTCTGAATTAATATCTATCTTTATTTCGTCCCAGTCCCTTCTTTATAATTACAAATATAATAAAAGAATATTGTTAATTAACATGGAAGACAATGTCCAATAAATTTAAGAGCCTTTCTAAGCATGTAAATTAGTCACGAAATTAGCCCCTTTTGTTTTAAATACGAATATATCGTTTATTAGGAGAGGAGAGATCGGATTCTACCAATTCCCTAACTAAATATAATTTCCCTAAAATCTCTTCCTATAATTATACAATTTATAGCATGAGGTTCGTTAAGGGCAGATAATTCATGAATTTTTAGAGAATTCAAAAACAGAGACTTATATTAAAACATAAGCGTAGGATTAGTGAGAGGGGATCTGTTAGACGAGTCCCCCTTTACCATTGGACAAAATAATTCCCTTCAAAATAATTTAAATACACAAAAGAAAATTAAAATTTGACTAGGGGGAAGAGAGCTGAAAATTACTCGCGAACACTAAGAATATAGTCTATGACATTGGGGAAAGGCCAGCATTAGTTAGGTTAACTCGTGATTGCAAATATAACATTTGTTCATTAATATTTATAAATTTCTTTATTTTGAAATATCCAACGAGTGAGTGAAAGGTTAGTCTGTTTTTTTTTTTTATTAACTGTAGGCCTATAGGCTGAATAATACAAAATTTATTTCAATGTTCTGATGACGATAGAAAATTTGGGAATTTCTTTTGATTTTTCCTTTATAATTAATTTTTGAATATTATACATACAAGTGCAGAGATCGCTGAGTATACAGTGGCGTAACTATTGATACGTTGATTGGCGTCCCATGCAGGTATAAAATTGTCCCCCCCCCTCCCCGAAAAAAATTTGCCAATATAATCAAGATTCGTAGGAACTTTGCAGTCAGGAGATTAATTAAAAGAATCTTTTACTTAATTTTTATTCGCTGACGTTTCGGTCGTCAGTCACGACCTTCATCAGGCTCTATGATCATAACAATTATTCAAAAAAAAATCATTGTGTGGTTTTATGAAACCACGATGCAAGTGAAACTTTTTTTTCGGATCGTAGGCGTTTAACTGAAAATTTTCAGAAAATTATTCGATTAAGAGTATTAAGGTGCGATCACACCGGAACCTGACTTGACTTGAGTTGAGTCCGGTGCCGGACCCAACCTATGTATTTCTATGGAGGTGCACACACTGCTGCCGAAACGGAGTTGAGCGGAGCTACGTCACGAGACGGACTCTGGTGGCTAACCAATTTTGTTGGATCGGGACCTGACTCCGGCTGTCTGAGAAGCCAACATGGCCGACTTTTTCAATCAGCTGTTTGATCGGTTCCTTAATAAAGACATTTTTGGCAATATAGGGCTTTATTTAAGTAATAATAATATTGAGATAACTTCTATTTTTTATTAAAAATTGCAGGAAATATATGTTAAGTCAAAACAAAGAGATTCGAATTTTTTTTAATTAATAAGATATTATTTTTTAAATAGTCAATTAAGAAATATTTTTACTTAAAATTTAGTAAAAATATTTCTTGATATAACGATAATTAGTTTTATTAAGTTTATTTAGAAATAAATTGCTGGGAAGGAAAATAGTATCATTCAAGTAAAAAGCAGCCCTCGGGGCATGGCGTAGAGGTTAGCGTGCTAACCTCGTATACCAAACGTCGCGGGTTCGGACCCCAGGCAGTCCGATGATTTTATTTAAGCCAATTGGATACCAAATGACTTAAATAAGAATGCCTGGACCCCTATATGTATATTTATCAACAACGGTTATCGTCTAAAGTCTTAAATGGCCTGAGTTGCCGAAAAGACTGTGTGAATGTGTGTGTGAGTGTGAGTGTGAATGAGAAAAAAGTGTGAATGTTTTTTAATTAAAAAAAAAAAAAAAAAAAAAAAAAAAGTAAAAAGCATTGTTTACTCCTTCGACATACTTATATACCAAATAACAGAGAAGTAAGATTACGTCACTCCAGTCAAGTTTTAGTGTGTGACCCCCCTCAATTCGGATTCGGTTAGTACTCCAGTCAGTAAACACAAGTCAGGTCCCGGTGTGATCGCACCTT
>JAKCPI010011294.1:0-68641 GCA_023213315.1 Euborellia annulipes
GTTGTTTTTATAAAATTTAAGAGGTGGATTTTCGGTCAATCAGTGGTTACTTCCGAGTGATAAAATTTATTTAAATTATGTGAAATAAATCAATAGATGGCGAAAAAGCTTGAGTGTGAAAATTTAGTCACTAAATCATTAATAATATTTCCCTAGATTTCCCTTCACCATGGAAAATATATGCTATTTTGTCATTTAGTTTATTAGAATTTTCATTAATTATTAAAATCTTTCGATTGGACGTTGACATAATATAAACGATCGTACTAAGTATAATATTAAGTGGCGCATTGAGCTGTGAATCGAATTTTCGATAAGAGCCGTTATCAAAGCGAAGGTTCGCCTTTCACAACTTGGCTTTATTCAATTAATGTAAATGACATGTATATAGAAGAAGAGAGAGAGATGTTTATATTTATGGAGTCACTTTATAATTAAATAGAGAGTTGGAGAGAAAAGGGTGGGGGAAAACTGGACTTTTTGAGCAAAAAGATAATCTTTAAAAGTGAATGCAAAATCCTTTTTGCAAGCAATATCATATCGTTCGTTCGTTGAAGCAGTGCCAACGTGATTAATATGAAAATCCCAAAAGCTATATTTTCCCCCTCGCTACTCTTTGAAATGTCATCATTTCGTTAGAAATCTTTTTGGACAGAGTGAAATATGCGAAAATTCTCTTTTAATGTATAAAAGTAAATATAATTTGTAAAAATCTATTAATTATTTGCTGATTTTATTTTTATTAGTAAAATAAATATTAAATTACATGCCTAAAAAAAACTTTTCTAGGCCATAATTGTTAAATCCGAATCAACAGTACCTTTCTGGAAAAATATGCTTTCAAATAAACAAAAAAATATGTGAAAATGCCTTGGATATTCTAAACAAATATTCATTTTTATGGGAGTTTTTAATTAACCACATTTGTTATTAATTATTTACTAAAAATATAAATACTGTACAACGTTTGAACTGCTTATTGTGCACTCTCAAGTTCGCTGCATTTGCTCCGACTCAAGTGAACTAACCTCTAAGGGACCGTCATTTTATATGCAATGATGTTAGCGGCATCTACAGTTATTTCCATGAGGTTAGACAGAATCATCAATCATCAAATCAAGCGTTTTCACACTCGGTGAAAGTGATCAGTACTTAAAAACGACTGTAAAATAAGCAGTCGAAATGTACAATATTTATATTTTTAATAAATAATTAATACATAATGTGGTCCTGTATTTCCTATCATGTATTTTATATTACTGTGTTTTCTATTATGTATTTTATATTTTGTAACTATTTTACTGTAAAGAGATTGTAAAAAAAAGAAAAAAAAAACGAGAATGGCGGGATGGCTACTGGCCGACAGCCAATAAATAAATAAAAAATAAAAAAAAAAATGTGGTCTATAATTAAAAATTTCCATAATATTAATAATACAAACCACAAAAGTTTTAATGAAAATATTCATTTGAAAGAATATTAAATAACTTTTCTCTATCTTACTGAAAAGACACCTAGAGATTGGACCTGAAATTTTGACCTATTGACTTTCTTGATATTAATAAAGCAATTTAATTAATTTGTAACATATCTAGGAGGGTTCTTTAGAACATTATCTACCGAAATTCTCTAATTTAACCTAAAGGCCTTTAAGGTTTATGAAAAAATGATCATTAACTCATTGTATAATAAAAACATGAAGTTTTTTTTTTTTTTTATTCATTTTAGGTATTTTTCGGAATCGAAGGCCACTTTAGGTCTCTATTTATTTCAAATGATTGGTAGCCAATTCAATTGAAATAAATTTTTGTCGCATGAGAAGGGATGTGAACCCTTAGCACAAGAAGAAAAGAATTCTACCACTGTGCTAGGGTCCAGGACCAACATGAAATTAATAAAAGAAAAATATATAAAACAATTAAAAGTTTTTTTTTAACACTCACACTTTTTTCCCATTCTCACACACATACACACAGTCTTTTCGGCAACTTAGGCCTTTTGGTATCCAAATGGCTTAAATAAAATCATCGGACTGCCGGGGATCCGAACTCTCGACCCTTGGAATACAAGGTAGGTGCTCAACCAACTACACCAAGCCCGAGGGCCAATTAAAGGTTAATTATTACTCAAAAAATAACTAATATATATAGTGTCCGTGATAAAATTTAGCTACAGCTAAATTAAAGATTACAACGTAACAAGGAAACTAACGTAATTAATGGGATATAATTAAAATAGACTGTCTGATATCTCACACTGACTAGTGAAGAAAAAATTTTTTTAGTTAATTATACATATTTTGGCTAGAAAATTAAAAAATAAATGAATCACATGCTCTTATTTTCGGTAGATTTATTGTGCTCGAGTTAACTAAAAAAAAAAAAGCTATTTCTAGTGTATAATAATAATGTTTTGGTTTTCATAAATTTCACGTCAAAAAAAAAGAGAGAGAGAAAGAGTTGGATAATAAAACGGACATAAATCAATGTATATATTCACACACACGAGAAGGAGAAGGAAGAAGAGAGAGGTCCTGGACCATGAATCTTGTGTCCGAAAAACGAGAAATCCCAGCATTCGTGGTCTCGGTTAAAAGCCTTGTAATCAGGGCTCCCATTAACAAACACCAACACAAAGATATTAGTCAGTCAGAAGGTGATTAGGTGAAGAATGACCCACACCTCGAATTTGGTCATCTACATTTAAACAAATCCATCATTTTCATGGAAAAGTTTTTTTTAGTTTAACACCAATTTTTTATAAGTTATTATGATTTTAAACAAATCAGAACATCCTCATTAGAGAATAGGTTAATGGAAAAGTGCATTTAGAAATAAAATAAAAAATAAGAGATAAAATAAATCAAACAGTAGGATAAATAATATAAATAAATATTAACGACCTACTAAGTCCTCTGGAATTAGGTCTACAAGCAACAATGAATAGATCAAAATATATTGATAATAGACGCTATCTTTCTGAATGATTTCCTTTACCCTCAGTGAGGTTATTTCAATTTTTGCTTGGATGGGGGGCAACATTTCTTTTCTATTTAATTTATACTTGTATATTTTAATCTATACCATCTTCTATACTTATTTATAAAGAGAAAGTGTGAGTTTGTATGTACATGTATGTATGTAGGGGCTAAGTTCAGAATTTGCTATTGTCTTCCATAGCCTTGGGGGGGGGAGGCAAATGCTCCCTGTCCCCCTCAAAATGATGTACCTGTTTACCCTTGAACTGTAGCTCAGGGCTAGAGCATTAGCTTCTGGTTCCAAAGAACAAGGGTGAATTGTCATAACTCTTCTGAATTTCATCTAACACCGACCTTAGAACGTGCAACAAGAAATATTCATAGAGTTTATCAAACTGCTTGCAATAAGTCACAATATTTCAAGTAGAGTTCAAAAATTTAAGAAGAGTATTTCAAAATGAAACAAAGATTAGAAAAAAGATAAAAGATGAATTGATGATTGATGGAAGATAGGCAACCAAATTGACCAACTCATCGATGACAATTAGGTTAAGTCCGTCATAGCGGACCACGAATATATATTTTTAATTTCAATATGACGCGTCATACGATTAAAAAATTTTAAGGTAGCTATTGTAACATAAAGTTTAAAAACCATTGAAATAATCGTAACCATAACACACAGTAGCATATCCAGGTGGGGGCGAAGGGGGGCGCTCGCCCCCCCCCCCCAGGCGCATCAAGCTTTTGGCGCCCCTCTCGCATCCGCTTTTTCCCAAAATCTCCGGCTTTTTTTTGAAATTTCATAATAAATTCATTTTTTATCACAAACCCGGAGAAAAATTACAAAAAAAGCCCGAACGAGATTCGAATTTTAAAAAATAATACCAAAAAACAAAAATCTGGTGTGACTGGCGCACAGCACACAACTCTCTTACCTTCGGTAATCGAAAGTTGTGTACTGTGTGTACACCAGATTTTGTGTCGACTGTTTAACTTAAATATAAAATTTCAACCTCGTAGCTCAATTCCTTCATGCTTAAAATTGAACACACACACACACACACACACACACACACACACACACACACACACACACACACACACACACACACACACACAGACAGACCATGTCGCGAAAACCACTTTTTGGATTCAGGGGACCTCAAAACGTGAAGATCCATCAAAATCTCGACATCGAATTTTTGACATGAACCAATACTTTCTCTCTATATATATATTACATATATACATAGGTAGAGAAAGTAAAAAAAGATCGAACAAAAAACGGCGCACCAGATGAGCTTCGGGGCGAACCCCCTCCGCCCTCAAAGGCTAGTTACGCCGCTGATAACACACCTGATAAATCTTCAAAGAGCTTATTCTCGTGCATAGGGTTCCAGGTTCGCTTCTCATCCTAAGCGAGAAAAATTTATTTCTACTGAAGGATTTTGAAAAGTCTTGTTATGTAAGTAAATGTTCTTTCAAAAGTACCTATAAAAAAAATGAGAAAAGTAGAATTTCTTTATTAAAATAGAAGTTTAAATTGTTAAATTTAATATTACTTACAAAATAATTCAGTTGTGCGGCTAGAAGATCCTGCCCGATCTCAGCCTCCACTACCCTCCCTCCTAAACATCTAAAACAAAAGAAGAAATAAATATACAATTAGTCTCTATAATATATAATAAGTATTCGTATATCGGAGAACCCCAAGACTATACCTTACTACATTTTTGTTTTGTTTCTTTCTCAGCCTCCGGAATTCCGAAATGCGACATCAACAAATATCGTTTCTTAAAACTTAAAAAAGGAGTTGGAATCTGGAACTTCAATAAGATCTGACCGAACTGAAAAAAAACTTTTTATTAAATTACGCAATTTTTTAATTATTAGATTTAATATTACTTACGAAAGGATCCAGTTGGTAATGCCCTGAAGAATCTCGACGATCTCAGCCCCCACTCCCACCCTAACCATCTAAAACAAAAGAAGAATTAAAGGATTAATTTATATCATTGATACTACGTAATATTTTAAGAAAAATATTGAAGATTTCTTTAACTTACTTTGTAGACTGCTTCTTTCGGCTCAACGAGGGCTTCCCTAAAAGCTAACCTAATCCCACTATCTATGACCGGGACGGTCATCTAATTCTAAAATGAAGTTCCTCTTCTTTCTTGAGACGATCGCGAAACGCGGACACTCCCGGAAGGCAGGTAAGCCTTCATTATATCACTTCGAAACGATACGGTGAAAACGCGCCCACAAACCCAAAGAAAGGTAAAGAGGAAATGGAACACATACAGTACATATGTACTAAGACACAATACAGATCAATTAATCTCCACCCACCTGCCTAATCAATGTCGTTTAATTGCGAACTAAAATAGAGTAGAGATAATTGATCTGAGAATCATTCACGAGTTAGGAAGGAAGCCCGGCCAATACAATACTGAAGATCCCCCTTGATTGCTCATCTCAGAAACAGAATGACGTTGTTCAAGATGCATGCTGAAAAAAAAGAACCCTAAAAGCTAACAACAACCTATACGAACTCCTAACATCTTGAACATTAACTCACTCTGTCCTGAAACAACCAAGGCCCAGAACTCAGCACTGATGGACAAAGAGCCTCGGAGAAAGAGAAAACACTCTTTCTCTCAAATTCGCGAAAGGGAGAAACATGCGATAGAGGAATTCTCCTATTTCCCTTGAACAACGGTCAAAAGTGAAATGATCCTCTCCTGGGAGCCCTGCCTAAACCTAAATGGGACGAACAACAACACCCTATGCCAGTATTGAGGAACCAATTCACAATTGAACGTCAATTCAAGAAAACATCAGAGAATTCTGACATAAAAGGCCTAAAACCCCATTAATATATAAATGCGTGAGCGTAGAGATTTTCTAATTATGCGCCCTCTATATAGAACCTATCTATTTCTAATTAATCTAATAAGAATTGCGTGTATCCCTAAACATTAAACATAAAGAGATAGATCCCCTTAAATAGTAGGCCTATTTGTTAATAATCACATACACGCAAAACCTAAAACTGAATTAAATAAAAATAGTTAAAATAATAATGCATGCACACTTGAATTGTCTCATATGTTGATGTTGCTCCCGCGTGGGGTAAAGGGATGAAATGAGTACTGTGCATGAACCACATATTACCAATAATCGTTTACCTTTTGTTTATTGAACATTCATCCATCCCTTTACCTTGAGAAACGAAACCTGCATTGGGTACTGAAATATAAGAACCTATTCTTTAATAAAAAAATTAAAAAGTTAAATTTAGTATATTCAAAAATGAATTTAGAAAAAAATTTGACAAATTTAAATTGCTTAATGTAAATTTAAATAAAAAAAGTAAAAATGAAGTGAAGTTTTAAAAATTAATTAATTTTTAATTTAAAAATCTTGAATTTAAATCTTTGACTATCTAAGAGGGACTCTGAAATGGGAGAATTGCTTGTAATTATTAATACATCCTATCCATGCACCTAGGTAAAAATATTCTATATTTAAGCCGGAATAAGAAAACTCAAATAAAATTTTGAAAAATCCTAAACTGCTTACTCTACGCCCACGTAAATGTTCATACAGACTTTAAAAGTAGCAGCTACACTCGTGGAATCTGCTGTAGCGACTGCCTCTGCCTGGTTGACGTGAAGACGATGTTTGATGGCGGATGCTCTACATGGATTCTTCATTTATTCACTTAACACACTTATTCACTTATTGGCCTTTGGAATTTGATTTATGGTGACAATTCTCGAAGGCGATTCGTCGATTTCTAAAAAATAAAAAAAAAAAAATGTAAATGTAATATTCTCAATTTATTTCTATCAAATAGATTCACTTTTTATTTAATGTCGCTTTTATAACCGTCAAAAAAGAAAAATATTGAAAAAAAAGTCCGAAAGTGCAATGAATAAATAACACGGTGGACTGTTCGCACAAAATAATATCCAACTTTCGCTTATCTTGGGTAATTGGAAGTTGTGTTTGTCACACGAGATGTTTTGTGTCGACATATTAATAAATAAGTTCCGGGATGACCGACGTCGGTAGTTTTTTCTTTTGATAAAATTGGAAATAACTAAAAAAGTACATCAGTAAAGTACTAGTACGCGAGGCTCCCCAAAGACGAGATCAATCGTAGTTTGTTTTGTACACCGCAAATAGTAAATATTTAAATTTGAATGAAATCGTTAAAGCAAATATCGAGAAAATTGGCAAAAACTAAAAAAGTACTACAGTAAAGCACTAGTACTCGAAATCATCCAAAAACGAGACCTAGTGTAATTTGTTTTGTTTACGCCGAAAGGAACAAAAGAAAATCATTGTGTGGTTTTATGAAACCACGAAGCAAGTGAAACTTTTTTCGCATCGTAGGCGTTTAACTGAAAATTTTCAAAAAATTATTCAATTAAGGTTATTAAAATCGCGTTTTTAATCTTAATTTAATAATTGGAAAATAGGAAATCAATAGACGCATGTTAAAAACTGTGAACAATATTTATTTAGTAATTAGCCGCGCCGCCCGCCTTCGGCGGGCGGCGTGGTTAGCTAGAGGCTTCGCCCCCTGGATTATATATATACAGTATATATAGATTGAAGATTTGAATATTTTAAATTATTTTAAAAATTATATTTTATCAATTTAAAAATTGAATTATTAAATCTCACAATTATTTTTTTATAATTCATTATATATATTAAATTTCAACTTTCTTATTTTTGTCGTCACGGATTGTGACGTCATGGCTCGTAGCGTCATGGCTTTTTACGTCACCTCGTTACAAAACGACATGCTGATAGAAGAACCAAAAAATTCGTAGTGATATAATAAAAGTTTCACTTTAAAAATAATTACATCTCGAATTCTAATATAGTATATTGGCAAATGGCAAATTAAATATATGTCGACGCAAAAAATTTGGTGCAACTAGTCACACCATACTTTTAAATAAAATATAAGCGAATGAGACCCAAAGAGAAAGGAGAGAAAAAGAAGGTTAAAAAAAATATATTCATGTCACCTTGAAGCAAGAAGGATGATTATAAAAATGTCCTTTTTACTTTCTCTTACCTATGTATATATGTAAATATATATAGAGAGAAAGTATTGGATTCATGTCAAAAATTCGATGTCGAGATTTTGATGGATCTTCACGTTTTGAGGTCCCCTGAATCCAAAAAGTGGTTTTCGCGACATGGTCTGTCTGTGGGTGGGTGGGGTGGGTGGGTGGGTGGTGGGTGGGTGTGTGGGTGGGTGGGTGTGTGTTCAATTTTAAGCATGAAGGAATTGAGCTACGAGGCTGAAATTTTATATTTAAGTTAAACACCCCCGGGACCGGAAAAATAAGCTTTTAATCAAAATCGGCCAAAGAGTACTAGTACTTTACTGATGTACTTTTTCAGTTTTTTTCGATTTTCTCAAAATTTGCTCCAACGATTTTTTTTAAAATTCAAAAATCAATTATTTTTTAGATGCTCTTTAAAATGTATATTCTCATTTTGCGATTGAAATCTTCTGAAGACCACTTTACTCTTGTATTTCATAGGAAAGATAGGAGAAATGGTTGCCATGGTAACAAAATATAAATATTTTCCCATACTTATAAATTTTACATCTTGAATTCATATGTTCCGTACTGTCGGGAACTAAATATATGTCGACACAAAAATCTGGTGTGACAAGCACAGAACACAACTTTCGATTACCGAAGGTAAGAGAAAGTTGTGTGCTGTGCGCCAGTCACACCAGATTTTTCTAAAAGTAAAGGGTGCTTATAAAATAATTTCTTTAAGAAAACAAAGAGAATCCAGACAGGTTCAGACTCGAAAGAGATAAGAGAAGTAGAGAGGAAAAAAAACTAAGAAAAAAATTATTTTAAAAAAATAGTAGGTCTATGTGAAAAATATAATTATTCATAAATTTTATATTTAAGGGATTTGATAATGTTAGGTATGGCGTTTGACCCATCATCCTAATATGAAATCCTAATTTGTAAAATGGATTAAATAATGATAAAAACCTGATATAAGATATAGATAGAAGATATACTTCTTTGAGCCTAAATGTAATGTGGCATCATAGGCAACTTTTGCATGAAAGTGATTTTGTATTGCCTCAGGGTCTTAGAAGGTACAGAAACGCTTTTAGCAAAAACGAGATGAAAGAATTACTGAAATTTCAAATAAGAATATCCTAGCCCTCAACTACTGATTCAATATTTAACAAAGTATAAGTTTATATAAAGAGTTAACGTATAGTACGTGAAAATGTCTGGACAAGAAGTCTAAGAACTAAATAAGATTCGATATACTTTATAAAATGCTTATCTAATTCATATAAAATATTCATTTCATTTACTTGATATCTTTTAATTTTTTATAAAATAATTTGTTTGTACATATAGAATTATAATAATAAATATAAAGGAAGGGTTGCAGGAGCAGAGACTGGCAGCCAGATTTCTTTCTTTAAATATTTTATTGGGCCGAGGAAAGAAAGAAATCTGGCTGCCAGTCTCTGCTCCTGCAACCCTTCCTTTATACAACTCAACAGCCACAACTACATTACTATAATAATAAATCTTATATCAAATGAGATAAAGACATAAGAGTAAAGAAAATTTGATCATGTAACTCTGAGTATATAGGGATATTTTATGGTAAAAATAAAATAAATAGAAAATAAATTAGCCTATCTATTAAAATGGAGAGTAAAAAAAGAAAATAAAAATAACGACACTATGTATTCATATAAGGTACGACACTAATATTCAGAAAGGGGCATGGGGCTTAAAGGCGTCACCTAACATCAAAAAATAAGTGTTGTTTGTAGTTGAGGCAGTGATTAATAAATTAAAAAAAAAAATCTAGAAATTCTTGAAATTTTTTATCAATTATAAATATTGAATGATTAATGAGAATAATTAATAAATAATTAGCAATATAGAAGGCAAATACCTAGGCAAAAACTGCGAGAAACGAAGAGAGCGCGAGAGAGCCTGCCATCTGCCATGATGGCTGCACTATAACTGAGGTGGCGTGGGTATTTCTTGCCAAAAGTTGCACATGTTGTTCCCTAGACAAAATCCTCCCCTCTACTGAGCTCTCTAGGCTAGCTCAGTGTTCTTTTCTAAGCAGGCCTAAAGGCGCCAAAGAGTACAACCCTTGTGATTGGCTAATTAGTCAGAAGTGGGAGGAAGAAGAAGAGAGGGGGAATTATTATATTGAATATTTCAATCTGATTGCAAAAAGAGAGGGGAGAGTACCTAGGCTTCTCTAATAGTAATTATCGTTAGGAGGGAAGGTGGACGATTCTATTTTATTTAAATAAAAGGGGAGTCAGGTAGTGAAAATTGTGATGACTTTTTCTAAAGTATTTTGTTGTATAATGAATAGTTATGTAATAAAAGCAACAGAAAATATCCTTAGGAATTTTTTGCCATCAAATTCATTTCACTTCCGTGACTGGTCGTACCGGATTTTTGTGTCGTTTCAAAAAAGAAGAATAGTGAATAAAAATCTCAATGAGACGGTCATTCATTAATTAAAATAAAAAGTAAAAAGTAAAAAAAAGAATTTCAACTCACCCAAATGATCTCCGCCTGAGAGTTAGGCCAACACGAAGATTGGCTTTTGAAGAGACACAAAACGATTTGAGAGGAGAACAGAGAATCTTCATAATACCGGAGAAATATCTGAAAAGAAAAAAAAATAATTTTATTAAAATATTGTATTTAAAAAATAATTACAATCAAGTATGAGTATAAAAGCTAAGAAGAGAAAAAATTTCTGCATAAAAGCTAAGTATTGAACAAGAATAAATTAAAAAAGGCAAGAGAATAATTGACCGAAATGTTAAAGAATCTAAAAACTTCGTTTGAGTTTTTTGCTAAAGTGATATAAATAAAGAAGAAATGAACTTTTAAATTTTTTTTTTTTTTAATCGACATTTCTAGTGGTAGCCCTTTTAAATGAAGAAGCTCCATATTAAGGGACCGAAACGTTGTATTTTTTTTTTTTTTTTTAAACACACTTTTTTCTCATTCACTCTCACATTCACACAGTCTTTTCGGCAACTTAGGCCATTTAAGACTTACGATAACCGTTATTTAATAATATATATTTATTTGGGGTCCAGGCATTCTTATTTAATCGTTGTATTTTGAAATGAATTTTTATATTGTTTTTCAATATATATTGTAAGTTAAAGATTATATTTTAATAAAAAACAAATATTAAAAGAAGTTATAATTATTTTTTAAATGTTCCGGATAATCTCTGCTCTACGGTTCCCAACAGCAAAAAAAAGTCAAATAGAAAAAAAATTCATTTTAAAATTTAGAAAATTTTACATTCATGCAGAATACTTACAAAATTATCTACAAAAAACTAAATCCTTTTTAAAAAATCTGGTGTGACTTCGGTAATCGAAAGTTGTGTTCTGTGCTTGTAACACCAGCTTTTTCGTGTCGACATATATTTAGTTTCCGACAGTACGGAACATTTTACAGATGTAAAATTTATAAGTGTGGAAAAATATTTATATTTTGTTACCATGGCAACCATTTCTCCTATCTTTTCTATGGAGTAAAAAGAGTAAAGTGGTCTTCAGAAGATTTCAATGACAAAATGAGAGTATACATTTTAAAGAGAATCTAAAAAATAATTGATTTTTAAATTAAAAAAAAAAATCGTTGGAGCCAATTTTGAGAAAATCGAAAAAAAAAAACTGAAAAAGTGCATCAGTAAAGTACTAGTACTCTTTGGTCAATTTTGTTCAAAATCTTCGTGTCACGTCCCATGGGGTGCCTAACTTAAATATAAAATTTCAACCTCCTAGTTCTTTTCGTTCTTGAGATATTTTGTTCACAGACACACAGACAGACATACACACAGACAGACCATGTCGCGAAAACCACTTTTTTGGATTCAGGAGACCTCAAAACGTGTATATCCATCAAAATCTCGACATCGAATTTTTGACATGAATTCAATACTTTCTCTCTATAGGTCTATATATTAACATATATATAGAGGTAAGAGAAAGTAAAAATAAGTCGACATACGATATAGTTGCATGTATGATATCAACGAGAAGGGTATTTTTCTGGGGGGGGGGGGGTTCAAAAATAACAAATTTATAAAATGAAAAATAAACTAGAACCTATTTGAATTCTAAAGATATAGCGGAAATTGCATGAATTGAATGTTGACTTAGGCCGTTATTTTGATATCGAAATATAATCTAAAATAATATTTGAAAAATAAATATTTTATAATTTTTTATTATTAAAAAATAGATATCAATAAATTTATAATATTCATGCGCTGATAAACACTAAAATTTTATCTCAAATCAGAAATATAGTAATATTATTGAAGGTTTTGGTTGGACGTTTTCATCATTAAAATAATAAAAAGATATTGAATATAATAATGAATTGAGTTTAATCCTATCGAAATTCGATTCTAGTTATGAGTAGGTATTAATTAGTAAGAGTGGAGAGAGATCTATAATTGAAACAAGCTATCCTTTGAAAAGGATGTTAACAACGAATGAATGGATGTAATTTCCATTTTGAGAAGAAATACTAGTGCACAATTCGATAATCGAAAGTTTTGTATTGTGCCCTAACAACAAATTTTCTTGTGTCGATATGTGTGCATTTCGTAGACATTCCTTATAGACTACATGTTAAATTTCAATTTTTACTTTCTCTTACTTCTTTCTATATATATGTTAATATATAGAGAAAATATTGGATTCATGTCAAAAATTCGATGTCGAGATTTTGATGGACATACACGTTTTGAGGTCCTTTGAATCCAAAAAAGTGGGTTTTCGCAACATGGTCGTTCTATCTGTCTGTGTGTCTGTGAACAAAATATCTCAAGAACGAAAAGAACTAGGAAGTTGAAATTTTATATTTAAGTTAGGCACCCCCTTGGGACGTGGCACGAAGATTTTGAACAAAATCGACCAAAGAGTACTAGTACTTTACTGATGCACATTTTCAGTTTTTTTCGATTTTCTCTAAATTCGCTCCGATTTTTTTTTTTTTTTAATTCAAAAATCAATTATTTTTTAGATTCTCTTTAAAATGTATACTCTCATTTTGTGATTGAAATCTTCTGAAGTCCACTTTACTCTTTTACTCCATAGAAAAGATAGGAGAAATGGTTGCCATGGTAACAAAATATAAATATTTTCACATATAAATTTTACATCTTGAAAATCGAATGTACCGTACTGTCGGGAACTAAATATATGTCGACATAAAAAATCTGGTGTGACAAGTACAGCACACAACTTTCGATTACCGAAGGTTCTGTGTTCTGTGCTTGTCACACCAGATTTTTTATTAATAATTAATTACGTCAGATCTGCTTCAAAAAATTATTTTATACGTATGTGCTAGAGATTAATAACATATTAAAAAATCTGGTGTGATGGCGCACAGCACACAACTTTCTCTTACCTTCGGTAATCGAAAGTTGTGTACTGTGCTTGTCACACCAGATTTTTCGTGTCGAAATATATTTAGTTCCCGACAGTACGGTACATTTGAATTCAGATGTAAAATTTATAAGTATGGGAAAATATTTATATTTTGTTACCATGGCAACCATTTCTCCTATCTTTCATATGAAACACAAGAGTAAAGTGGTCTTCAGAAGATTTCAATCGCAAAATGAGAATATACATTTTAAAGAGCATCTAAAAAATAATTGATTTTTGAATTTAAAAAAAATCGTTGGAGCAAATTTTGAGAAAATCGAAAAAAACTGAAAAAGTACATCAGTAAAGTACTAGTACTCTTTGGCCGATTTTGATTAAAAGCTTATTTTTCCGGTCCCGGGGGGTGTTTAACTTAAATATAAAATTTCAACCTCGTAGCTCAATTCCTTCATGCTTAAAATTGAACACACACACACACACACACAAACACACACACACACACACACACACAGACAGACCATGTCGCGAAAACCACTTTTTTGGATTCAGGGGACCTCAAAAAGTGAAGATCCATCAAAATCTCGACATCGAATTTTTGACATGAATCCAATACTTTCTCTCTATATATATATTATTACATATATACATAGGTAAGAGAAAGTAAAAATTAGCTTTTGAAATATATAATAATAATAATAAATAATTTTTATTGACCAAAAGAAAACAATTAAACTTCTATGCACAAGGGTATTTACAGTTAGTTGATCATAGTTTTAAAAACATGGTGTCAGACGAATATTGATCTATATAAGTGCCTTAATGTCCGAATAACCTCAAGTCCGAATGGAGGGGTAAAAAAGAAAATTTTATAATTAAAACTGAAATGTTTTATCTTTGCCTTGATCTCTTAGGTATATCAAACTAATATATTTCAACAATATTTTTTTCTTTTCTATCGATAAATTATTATTTTTTTTAACTTTTGAAAATATTTGGGTTTTGTAAATATACATGTGGGCATATTAAAGCAAAGTAGTATCACAAATCATCATTGATGAGGAGCCGCCAATGGGATTCCTCTCTCACTCTTTTCGTTTTCGTTCTATATCCACGCACGAATGTCCCAGCACTAAGCCCCGAGTTGTTAATGGGTTTTTTCATAGCCTCCCAAACTATATTTATCCACAGACCCAAGGCTTTTAACTTCTATAAAGATAGTATTTGTTTTTCTTCTTGTTTTTTGTTCCTTAAAATAAAAAGTTTTATCTACATAAATGGCTCTTCAAACAAATCCACCCAACTAATAAACATATTTATTTAAAAAAAAGAATACCCTCTTAAATATATTCTTAATTTTTTAGAAATAACTTAAGTAATTTAAAAAAAAATTGTATATTTTTACCCCATAAGAACGCCTTAACAAGATAATCTATTTCAAATTAAACTATCGACTTTAGGATCTAGTTAAAAAATTATGTAAATATTGAAAAATAGCTGGTGTGACTGGTCGCACAGAACACAACAATCTCTTATTTTCGGTAATAGAAAGTTTTGTTCTGTGCTTGACACACCAGATATTTTGTATCGATATAGATTCTATATTTAGTTTCCACCAATATATTAAAATTCAAGATGTAAAATTTACTAACAGAGATAAATATTTATATTTTATAACAATGAAATCATTTTTCTATGAAGTACAAGAGTAAAGTAGCCCTCGGGGCTTGGTGTAGAGGTTAGCGTGCTAACCTTGTATACCAAACGTCGCGGGTTCGGACCCCAGGCAGTCCGATGATTTTATTTAAGCCAATTGGATACCAAATGGCTTAAATAAGAATGCCTGGACCCTATATATGTATATTAAATCAATAACGGTTATCGTAAATGTCTTATATGGCCTGAGTTGCCGAAAAGACAGTGTGAATGTGTGTGTGAGTGTGAGTGTGAATGAGAAAAAAGTGTGAATGTTATTTTAGAAAAAAAAAAAAAGAGTAAAGTATGCTTCAGAAGATTTTAAGGGTAAAATGAGAATATACATTTTAAATAAAAAGCATCTCAAAAATAATTGATTTTTAAATTTCAATCATAATCGTTAAAGCAAATTTTGAGAAAATCGAAAAAAAAATTGAAAAAGTGCATCAGTAGGCCTAGACTCTTTGGCCGATTTTGTCCAAAAGCATCGTGTCACGTGCCAGGGAAGGTACCTAACTTAAATATAAAATTTCAACCTCCTAGCTCTTTTTGTTCTTGAGATATTTTGTTCACAGACACACAGACAGACCCTGTTGCGAAAACCACTTTCTTTGACTCAGGGGACTTCAAAACGAAAATATTCATCAAGATCTCGACATGAATCCAAAACTTTCTCACTATATATATTAGAAAATATATATATAGGTAAGAGAAAGTAAAAAATTAAAAACACTTGGTTGTTTCAGAAATTTGATAACATTTTTAACTCTTAAGATAGTGTTGTTAATTTTCATACAATCTATTTAGCTCAAATAGTAATTTATGTAAAAGCAGTTTAACAATAAAAGATATTGATTTCATTAGTCTATTATTAATTATTAAAAAATAAAAACATCCCTTTGTCAACGTAGTATAATAAATTAAAATTATCTTTATAAAAATGTCAAAAAAAAATTGATCTCAAGATAACAAATTTAATCGTTAATTTCGTAAAAATATATAGGCCTAGTTTACTGATTCTAGGAAGTAATTTTAATTTTTTGGGTCATATTGATTAGTACAATCATTTAAAAATTATTTGTTTATTAAATTCAAATTTCACCTAATGACTTAAGTTAGAAGCAACAGAGAGAGAAAGAGAGAGGGGGTATCTTATAATTTCCCACAGGAAATATAGAGATTCATATAGTAAAATTATTTATGATAGTGAATTGATTGCATTGATTCCTATCGAATTAATTTGGTTGGTCTTGGCTTGGTAAAGTAATTACACCATGTCAACTGGGTTAATAAATTCCCTTAATTGATTTAAAATAAAATTGACAGAAGAGAAGAGGCTTAAATTCACTGTTAAGAAAACGAGGTTTATATAAATTATACGAGCAATTATTATAATAGCCATAGTGTCTAGCCCGGAAGGGGGGGGGGGGGTAGCCATGGCCCCCTTGGAGCCTATTCCTTCTGGTGCGAGAAGCAAAGTCAATAATTATAATAATAAAATAATTAAACATCTCAAGTGAAATATATAAAAAATTGATGATAAATGAATTGTTGCTGGTTTCACAGTATGTTGTAAAGGGAAAAATATAACAGCATGAATTTCTCATGAATCGCCTTATACCATATATTTGCAAATATTTCGTACGTCCTAATGATGCCTGGCCATCTTCAGTGCAAGATATATATTGTAGTTCTTTGGTGAACCTTCCTCTTCCAAAGAACTACAGTATATCTTGCACTGAAGATATATATTGTAGTTCTTTGGCGAACTATATCTTGCACTGAAGATGGCCAGGCATTTGACGACGAAGGATCTTCCAAAGAACTATATCCTGCACTGAAGATGGCCAGGCATTAGGCCGGCCGATATATTTGCAAATATCTGGTATAAGTCGATTCCTGAGAAATGTATGCTGTTTTATTTCTCTTGTTACAACATCTCATAAAAAAATTGTTAATTAATTTTTTTTTTTCCTATTTATAAAATACATAAAATGATAATTGAAGAAAAGTGAATATTTCTTAATGATCCAGATATTTTATTTATATCAACAATTTCTGAAAAATTGCGGTAGGTACAGAGAGGGACAATATTAAGTCCCACCCATGCGTTTTCTACTTGTGATTATTTCATTGTTTTTAAAAAAATAATGGAAACTTTCATGGTTCAAACCTAGTAAATTTCCAATAAAGATTTTCATTTTCTTTTATAAAAACAATGAAATAATCACAAGTAGAAAACGAATGGGTGGGCCTTAATATTGTCCCTCACTGTACATGATTAAAGACGAAGGCCCTAAGGTTAGACACGAAGCCTACGGAGGGCGTAAGAAATTACTTATTTTATATATGGCTCTAAGAACTAATGTTTAAAAACATAATTATTACTTAATATCTTAGTAGGCCTATAGGTAAGCAAACATTTTTTTCGAAAATTTACATCGTCTTAAAGATTTTCTTGGTGTAGGGGTTAGCGTGCTAGCCTCGTATACCAAAAGTCGAGGGTTCGGACCCCAGGCAGTCCGATGATTTTATTTAAGCCATTTGGATACCAAAAGGCTTAAATAAGAATGCCTGGACCATCAATAAGTATATTAATTAATAACGGGTATCGTCAAAGTCTTATATGGCCTAAGTTGCCGAAAAGACTGTGTGAATGAGAAAAAAAGTGTGAGTGTTTAAAAAAAAATAGATTTTCTTTGTTGAAATTTTTTAAGAATTTGCGGGCTGTTTGAAAACTACTAGTATAGTGGTAATTATATATCTATATATAAAATTTGAAAAAATAAAATAAATAAAAACTAATAAGATGATGTTAAGGAACGAAAATAGTGGATTGAATTTTCTAGGCCTCTAAGTTAGTAAAGCGATTTAAGAAGAGAATTATGTATTCTTATAGACATACGTATCATAAACCTACTTTTTTAATATTATCTCTAATAAAATTTCAATAACAGACAGTATTTTATTAAAAAAAAAAAGAATAAAAATTCCAAAAATATTTTGTTTTTTACATGGAAAGAATATTATTATTTCGAGATATCTATTTCGGCACGAATATAAAACTAAACGGAGATGGAACCGCCCTGGATGATGAGACATTCCGTTGAAAAGAGAGAAATCAAAGATGCGCCGAAAAAGTCGTTCGTAGACTTGTCATGGTTAAGGGTGGGTTGGGGGTGAGTAAAGGGGATGATGATATCATCCCGGGTAATGGACAGTGTCGTCAATATTACCCTTGGCCTTCAGATCTTGTAACTTGTTATGGCCCATGAACGCCCCAATAGCCAATAGACATTTTGTCAAATCACGAAAGAAAAACTCTAAAAAAAGTGATATAAATAGAAATTGATTCAAGTGGAAATGAATCCAGCTAAATTACAAAAGATACGGCAATTGGATAAATAAAAAAGAAAATAACTTTCTTTTATTGCTAATTATTGATTTTTATAGAAGCGGGGAAAAAAAATAATTGGAGGATTTTTGCTAGAAGAACGAGTTCAGAAAAAACTTGCTGGGAGACACACACCTCAAACCATCTAGTTATAGCGATCCATCTATCTAAACCTGGTGAATTATTTTATTGACTGATATATTTTAAAGAGAAGACTTTCGAATCTTATAAATATTAATAAATAAAGATTTAAAGAGTTGAATTGAATTTTCTTTCAGAAAAATAAATTTTTTTTTGTTTTCTAAAACAATGAAAAATTATATCTTCCGTTTCGTATATATCGAAGGTATATTATTTAACCCGGGGGGAAACCCAACTGTCAACAATTTATCGAAAAACAACAAGTTATTTTTATTGATAATAAATCTCAAGAAAACTTTTTTTTTTATTTGTATATGAAATATTGTCCATATCAGAATTTCTTATTAAAAGAGTACAAGAAATGTCATGAAAATTTGTTATCTCTAATGTGATTTATTTGAGATGTTACCCTTGAAGATAGACAACCGAAAAAACACAAAAGAAACAGCAAAGAAAAAAATCACAGATAAAGGGAGGGTTGAATAGAAATAATTTTTCCCATTTTTAATTTCTCTTACCTCTATATATATTTTAATATATATAGAGAGAGAAAGTATTGAATTTATGTCAAAAATTCGATTTCGAGATTTTGATGGATGTACACGTTTTCAGGTCCCCTGAATCCAAAATAAGAGAAAGTAAAAAAGTGGTTTTCGCGACATTATCTGTCTGTGTGTCTGTCTATGAACAAAATATCTCAAGAACGAAAAGAGCTAGGAGGTTGAAATTTTATATTTACCTGGTAAGTTAGGCACCCCCATGGGATGTGACACGAAGATTTTGAACAAAATCGACCAAAGAGTACTAGTTCTTTACTGATGCACTTTTTACTTTCTCTTCCTCTATGTATATGTTAATATATAGAGAGAGAAAGTATTGTATTCATGTCAAAAATTCGATGTCGAGATTTTGATGGATCCTTTACGTTTTGAGGTCCCCGTCCAAAAAAGTGGTTTTCGCGACATGGTCTGTCTGTCTGTGTGTCGTGTGTGGTGTGTGTGTGTGTGTGTGTTCAATTTTAAGCATGAAGGAATTGAGCTAGGAGGTTGAAATTTTATATTTAAGTTAAACACCTCCCGGGAGGTGAAAATAACTTTTAATCAAAATCGGTCAAAGAGTACTAGTACTTTACTGATGTACTTTTTCAGTTTTTTTCGATTTTCTCAAAATTCGCTCTAACGATTTTGATTAAAATTCAAAAATCAATTAATTTGTTAGATGCTCTTTCAAATGTATATTCTCGTTTTGCCCTCAAATAAAGAAGAAAAAAAACCAGAATTTATTAATCCTTGGAGTAATAATAATAGTTAGGATCAGTTTTTTTCGATTTTCTCTAAATTTGCTACAACGATTTTTTTTTTTAATTCAAAAATCAATTATTTTTTAGATTCTCAATAAAATGTATTTTCTCATTTTGTCATTGAAATCTTCTGAAGACCACTTTACTCTTGTACTCCATAGAAAAGATAGGAGAAATGGTTGCCATGGTAACAGAATATAAATATTTTGCCATATTTATAAATTTTACATCTTGCCCACGGGGTTGGAGTAAGTGGTAGCGTGTCTACCTTCTATACCGAACGGGGGTTCGGACCCCAGGCAATCCGATAATTTTATTTAAGGCATTTGGATACCAAATGACTTAAATAAAAAGCCTGGACCCCAATATGTATAATAATCATTAACGGATATCGTTTAAAGTCTTAAATGGCCTAGGTTGCCGAAAAGACTGTGTGAATGAATGTGTGAATGTGAGTGTGAATGTTTTTAATAAAAAAAAAAATTTTACATCTTGAAAATCGAATGTATCGTACTGTCGGAAACTAAATAAATGTCGACACAAAAAATCTGGTGTGACAAGCACAGAACACAACTTTCGATTACTGAAGGTAAGAGAAAGTTGTGTGCTGTGCGACCAGTCACACCAGATTTTTAATCATTTTTTCTAGTTTCTTTCTTTTGGGAAAAATAAACTCTAAGTACTTAACAGAAGCAAGTGTTGAACTCTTTTTAAATCTCCCCACTCCCCGTTACTGGCCTTTTGTTCCGATTATAAAGTCGTATCCAAAAAAAATCTGGTGTGAGTGATCGCACCACACAACTTTGTAATAGATTAAAGAGAAATCAAAAATAATTTGTCATAATTTTATTAAAATTTAACATTTTTAACAATTTAACACTCTTCTGTCATCTTCAGAAGTAATTTGAATGTCAAACTGTTGAAAATGTTAATTTTTAATAAATCACTGGAAAATGATGATTGTGAAAGCCTGGTGTAGATAGGTAAACGACAAATGAAAATGCTGGAGGTATTTTCAGCAAAATTTAAACTAAGCTGTATGTTTGCCTTTGTCTAGAGTCCTGATGAAGGGAGGCGTTGAGTCTTCCGAAACGTCGACTATATAGTCGAATAAAATTTGGCCTGAAAATACCTGGTGGTATCTCCAGCCCAGGGCGGATACCAGGGGGGGGAGGGGGGGGCGACCCCCCCCCAAATTTTAAAAATACCTTTTTTTTTAAAAAAAATTATTTTTTACTTTAAAAAATTTAAAAAAAATTATTAAAAATTTTTTTTTTTTTTATTTTTTTAAAAAAAAAACAAAAAAACTCTTTAAAATATTAAAAAAAAAAAAAAAAAGAGGGGGGCGGGGAACAATCCCCAAAACCCCCCCCCCCCCCGAGGACTCCCCCTGGCTCCAGCATTTTTATTCGTTCATAAATCATTGGAACTTATGATCTTGAGATTTTAATTTCTCATAAATAATTCCAAAAATTAAATTAAGCTCAGGGTGTTTTTAACATAATCGTATGGAGGGCCGTCTAATTCACAGGAAGGCAAAGAAAAAAGACCTCAAAACATCCCTCAAAATCTCGACATCGAATTTTTGACATGAATCCAATACTTTCTCGCTATATATATTAACATATATAAAGGTAAGAGAAAGTAAAAAACTCTCTTACTTTCGGTAATTGAAAGTTGTGTTCTGTGCTTGTCACATCAGATTTTTTGTGTCTAGCTTTCCGCAGTAGGCGTTACATTATATAGAATTTTTTTTTTTATATTCCACCCCATTGGAAGATGCGTAACTATTTCCCATATACTTCCTATGAAGTACATGTACCAGAAGATTTTTTTTTAAATTTCAAGTCAAAAAAAAAAAAAATTTGAATTATTTTTTCCTCAATCAAACATTATATAAAGTACCTATATACTGTATTAAGAAGATTTGTAGAATTGGTGAATTGGGATTTGGTGAATTTGAATTAATAAATACCTATAAGGGGATGTGTGAGCCAAGGGGGATCGAATTCTACATAAAACTACAAAGGAAACTTTGTTTGTAGTGAAATATATTCACGAAACGAAAGATGGAGATACAGGCTTGTAGAATGTTTTTTTTTTTTTTTTAACACTCACACTTTCTCTCATTCACACTCACTCACAGTCTTTTCGGCGTTTCAGGCTATATAAGACTTTGACGATATCCGTTATTGATTAATATACATATTGGGGTTTAGGTATTTCTATTTAAGGCATTTGGTATCCAAATGAAATTTTTTTAATTATAAATAAATAGGGGAGGCGAGTGCAGAAGAAAGCACTGGCAATAAAAAACAAATTCGACCTCAAAAAATCACTATAACACTAATGAGAGATAAATTTTTAAGAATATTTTCTATTATTTAATAAAAATTTCTTTTTAAATATTATAGGAAAACTAAATCCTCTGTTAGGGTGGTAGAGGGTGAGGAGGGAGAGAAAGTAATCCATTTGCTTAAAAGTAAAAATTTTACAAAAAAAAAAATTATTTTAAATTTTATTTTTAAAGAAAAATACTATTTTGTTTATTAGAAGGGGTGATTTACACCCTTTCTCACCCTCCCCCCTCGGGTACAAGACTTGGTCATATAATTAAAAATTAAAAATTGGATAATTTTATAAGTATATGTTGAGAGAAAAAAAAAAAAATTGAAAATAAAAATTTAATTCGTTATGAAAATATTCATTACCTTAATAATAAGATGATCAGACGGGGTGTGGTGTAATGAGGTTGGGGGATGAACGTCTTATTTGCACAAATCACAACACAATATAAAAAAAACTAAACACACGCGCAAGAGAGAGAGAGAGAGTGGAGCTGGACCGAATGACTCATGGCTCGACTCAAATTCAACTGAAAGACAGGACACGCCTGACAGGCAGGCAATCAAGCAAACAGGCATAGATAGGATCGCATTGCTCTCTGAGGTCCCAACAAATAAAATTAGCAAATAAGTTCTCTATTTAAAAAAATTCCATTCACTTGCAAACTAACGGGTTTTTATTCCTTTGGGAATAAATTCGAAATTAAATAACTATTAAAAGACTCACTTCATTTATCTACCCGTAAAACTCACCACAATTAAAATAAAATCCTTCCAAGTGTTATTTTTTATATTTATTTATTTATTAGGGATACATTTGAATTAAAATAATTTTTAAAGGACTTATTTTATTTACCCACCCTTATTATCAATAAATAATTATTTTTTATTAAGGTTTTTTACTTTCTCTTACCTCCATATATTATCTTTATATATATAGAGAGAAAAAGTATTGGATTCATGTCAAAAATTCGATGTCGAGATTTTTAGTGATATACACGTTTTGAGGTACCCTGAGTCCAAAAAAATGTTTTCGCAACATGGTCTGTCTGTGAACAAAATAACTCAAGAACGAAAAAAGCTAGGATGTTGAAATATTATATTTAAGTTAGTCACCCCCATGGGACGTGACATGAAGTCTTAGAACAAAATCAGCCAAAAAATACTAGTACTTTACAAATGTACTTTTTCAGTTTTTTTCGATTTTCTCAAAATTCGCTGCAACGATTTTGATTAAAATTCAAAGGGGGGGGGGGAAAATTTATAATATTTTTCTTAAACATAAACATCATAATCCCAAAAATCACAATCTAAATCTTTAGTCACCCCATGACAAACCCACAACCAGGAAAGAAAATCACTGTCTTCCATCCCGCCCACAGCCTAACCAAATACAGATGAAGAAGTCCACATGAAGCCCCTCCAGGATAGCGGGATCGAGTTCCAAAGATGAGCAGAACGAACAGAAACAGGAAGGAGTTGATGTGTGGTTGGGGATAATAAATTTGGGGAGGATGATAATATTTTTGTTGGAAAATCAAAAGATCAAATAACAGTATCCCATGTAATATTAGAGCCTCCCAACAATAATCTTCTCAGAATCTAACCACCCAAGGCGATCATAATATTGGATAAACTGGAGCCGAAACAAACAAATATAGCGAAGTGACGAAAGAAATCTATCAAAATGGGTATCAAAGTGAATGTATCTGAGGGAAGAAATCTAATCTCCAATCTGATAAAGGATGAATAAATGTTACATCTCCACCTGTTCCGAATTCAAAGTATATTAAGATCCCCAGATTTTTAAATTCAGGAATAAACCCTCCACTTATCCAGAAACGGAGTTCTAGTATAGGTAAATAAGTGTTGATTGATGAAAATTTCTAGAGAATTTAATTAATTATGATCAATAGGGTTCAAATGAAGAGGAAATAGACTACAGATTAAAAATAATGAGATTATTGTAGATGGAAAAAAAGAGGTCAAGAGGAGTGGGGGAAAGATTAGTTTTAAAAAGGAGATGAAAAAAAGTGTGGTTCAATAATAAACAACAATGATCGAAAATAGGAAAGTTAGAAAAAAAAAGATCTATGTAAATATAAATAAAGAGTAGAAAATGAAATCTCCTCAATATCCCGAGAAATCCTGTGTAATTCAAAGAGTGAGTATGTGATTGAATGGATTGGTAAAATATTCATATTATTTATATTTAAATATTGTTAATGTTTAAAATATTTTGAATATTTGGAGATAGGAAAAGGGAAAGGAGTAATATAGAAGAGGATGAATTTGGTAGGGATATAAGAGTGGATTGAGAAGGAAAGTATTATTAAAGAATAAAATATGGAGGAGGGGGATAAATAGAATTTTTATAAATTAAATGTGATTGGTTTGGATAAAATTTTAATAATCTATGATTAATGTATTAAAATAAAATTTTGAATAAAATAGAGTTAGTTAAATAAATTTATTATTATAAATGAGGATTGAGAATTAAATTTTATTAATACCAATCAATTATTTTTGAGATGCTCTTTAAAATGTATAATCTCATTTTCTCATTGACATCTTCTGAAGACCACTTTACTCTTGTACTCCATAGAAAAGACAGGAGAAATGGTTGCCATGGTAACAAAATATAAATATTATTTTACATCTTGAAAATCGAATGTACCCTGCTGACGGAAACTAAATACATGACACGAAAAATCTAGTGTGACTAGCACAGAACACAACTTTCGATTACCGAAGGTGAGAGAAAGTTGTGTGCTGTGCGACAGTCCCACCAGATTTTTTCGGAATCGGATGCCATTTAGACCCCGTTCTTATTTATTTAAATTGATTGGTATCCCATTATGAATATTTTGACTTATTTTTTAAATAATAAAAATTATCGCGCACGCATAGAATGAATTTTCAAGAGAAATACACGTTTTTAAAGTCTCTTCTATATAGTCTATAAAGAGAAATAATCTCCCATTGATTCAAATTTTAAATTTGTTTACACGGAAATTTTTGGTTAAAAATATTAATTTTAATTAAAAAGGAATCTTACATGGACGTAGGCAGAGACCCTAGGGGGGGGGCAACCTCTCGTAAGAGCGAGAGGGGGGGAGGGGTTTGCAATTAATATATACATAGATTATTAATTATTTATTTAAATAAAAAAAAAAATTAAATTAATGTAGTGGATTGGGGCGTTAAAAGAAATTCCTAATGGGAAAAATATATATTTGTTTTGTTTTTTTTTTTAATTTTTAGGAAAAGCCGGGGGGGGGGGGCAAAGGCCCTCCTTGCCTCCCCCCTGGCTACGCCCATGGAATCTTAATTTAATTTAATATTTTTTTATAATAAAAAATCAGGTGTGACTGGCGCACAGCACTCTTACCCTCCGAAGGCGGGCTTTACCACTTGCTCTTTTCTATAAAGTGGTAGAGTAAAGTGTGTTTCAAACAATTTTGAGGTTAAGGGTTTTGAGTCGATTTAACGTATATTTACCATTTAGTTTATTAAAAACGATCTAGGATATATTTATATTTTATATTATTCTTAATAGATCGTTATTGATAGAATTAATGAATTTTTCTGTCAGAATCGTGACGTTATCATAACATATCTAGAGAGTATGCCTTCATTCATTAATTAATAGATTATAATCAAAAACCTGTCGTTTATTTCAACCATTTCTTTTTGATTTTTTTCCAAATATTTTATATTCGTCTATTTTTCCTTTCATGTGTCGGCGCCATTGATACGAATGAAATCAAATTGGTTAAATCGGTGGTGATTTGTTTTTCTTTAAATCTTGTGACAGATTCAGTCTGATAATCACACAAAGCCTTTTTGATAAAATAAAAAAAAAAAAAAAAAGTGAAATTATTTGAAAAAAATTAATTGAAAAATGGATGTTTTTTTGTGGCCATTTGAATCACTATCGTGGGCTTTGGGAACAAAGGGCTGCTGTTCGCCAGGAGACGTCGATTGATCTCCTTCGTTTTTCGACGTCATTCATATCGGCCCCTGGCGCTTAACAAACGAGTCTCAGGCTTTTTTTTTGCCTCTACTAAGAATTGAAAAATGATTATGTACCCCTTTCCATTCACCGTTTTGGTTTTATCGGGACCTCGGTCAGCTAGGGGGAGATGTCACCCCCCCTCCGACTTGTCTTTCCTTTTGATAGAAGAAAACAAAAAAAAAAAAAAAAACTATTTGTTTCCGACAAGAAGATGTCCAACGTCGTGTGTTTTGGAAATCTTCCCGAATACTTAAAGAATGTCTAAACGAATAAGAAAAAACAACAAACAGAAAGAAATTCATTCATAAATTAACTAGTTAATAGTCACTAGAAAAAATTTGTATTTTTAATTTTATTATAAACTTGATACTTCTTTTCATTATTATTGAAATGAATATCCATGGTTTAAAGGTTAAATTCACCGAAATAAATTAAATATTTAATTAAAAAAAATAATTTAAATAATCTAAAGGCGTATTTAGGTGGCAGGACCAAAGAAATTGGTTAAAAGAATTGGAAAATCTAATAGATACAATAAAGAATAAAAAAAAGAAATTTTGAGACCCCCCTCTTACTCTTAAACAAGAATTAATTCTCTCTAAAGAAATGAAAATAGCTTGCAACAAATTTCAAATAATCTCTAAAAAAAAAAACTCTACCCAGAGGCGTAACTACATTGATTGGCGTCCCCCGCCCCCCGCAGGTAAAAATATGACCCCCGCCTCCAAAAAAAAAAAATCTATGGTGTGATTAAGGCACTGCACACAACTTTCTCTTACTTTCTGTGATCGAAAGTTGTGTACTGTGCTGTCACACCAGACTGTTTAGCCAGATTTTGTTGTCGAGATATATTTAGGCCGATTTTGTTCAAAAGCTTATTTTTACGCCTAACTTAAATATAAAATTTCAACCTCGTAGCTCATTTTCTTCATGCTTAAAAGTGAACAGACAGACAGACCAATTTGCGGAATCTACGTTTTTGGAGTCATGGATCCTCAAAACGTACATGTTCATCAAAATCCCAACATCGAATTTTTGACATGATCGCAATACTTACTCTCTATATATTACATATATAGGTAAGAAAAAGTAAAAATTAAAAAAAAAAAAATATTTGTTAAATTCTAAAAATTTTAAATTTAAATAGATTTTATTTTTTTGAAAAATATTTAAAAAATAATTTTTTTTTATTTAAATTCTAATGATTCAATAATAATACAACTCTCACTACAGCCAAAATGATGCCCTCAAATACTGGCGCCCCTGGCGAGTGTCTCCCTTACGGCACTGCCCCTATTATACTTTGCCTGTGTCTATCACGTTGGTTATTTATGAAACAGTTTTACTAAGATATCTTAAATGCCCTCGGGCTTGGTATAGTTGGTAGCGTGCCTGTCTTGTATACCAAGGGTCGCGGGTTCGGATCCCAGGCAGTTCGAAGATTTTATTTAAGGAATTTGGATACCAAATCCTGGACCCCAAATATATATATTATTAAATAACGGTTATCGTTTAAAGCCTTATATGGCCTAAGTTGCCGAAAAGACGTGGTGTGTGTGTGTGTGTGTGTGTGAGTGAGTGTGAGTGTGAATGGGAAAAAAGTGTTTTTTTTAAACAAAAAAAAAAATTATTTTGATGATAAGGTGTTTACTACATTTTATTTTTTAAATTATTTTATATATTTTTTAATGCCCCCGCGTCTCTGCGCCCCTTGACTTGCTGCGCCCCCTCGCATTGAGGGGTCTGTTGGGGTGTTATTTATGCCCCTGACTGTACCATATTTTAAAATCGGCAAATATTCAAAAAATGAAAATTGTATTTAGTCGAAAAGACAGCGAGTTTAATTTATACCATAGATGAAAAAGATAATTTCGCTAATGATTAGTTCTAGATAATTTTTTTTTTAGTTTGGTCCAATTTTCTCTAAAATTATAATTTTAATTAAAAATTTAAGTTAAAAAAAAAATATACAAAATTAGTTAAATTGGAGTAATTATTTAAAAATGCATTGAAATAACATGCATCAACTTTAATGACTTTATGTAAATTATGTTAACCTTTAAATAGATTACTTGATGAGAATTGGAACGGTTTTTTTTTTTTTTTAACAAAAAATATATATACTACATATATATTTATAACATTGATTATTTAAATCAATTAAGCTCGTATTTAATGGGGTATAAATAAAAGGTTGGCTACCCGAAATTAAAAAGAATGCAGTTTCAGTTTGGAAACGTATTTAGGATATAATCAATATTCCGTTTTAATTGGGGACCCGGGGGACTTTCTTAGATCACACTCAGGAGGCCATTTATTTTAATGTCAGGGCGCCTATCGTGAGTGAATAATAGAGAATCTCGATCAACATTGACAATGAAAATAGAAGACGAAGAAAACCTAGAAGAAGAAGAAGCAGCTAGCTTTTTAAATAAAAAATGGGACGTGATATTTCAGTGGATGCATACTAGCCTTCCACCAAGTATCATTACACGTCATCGAGTCGCGCTTAATGATAATATTCCCGGTGACATGAAAAGAGGTTTTATTTATGGCCTGGTGAGGATATAGAAGAGGTGAGGTGAGGAGAGAATAAGAGAGCCGCATCTAACCAACCTGTTTGAAAGAAAACCGAGAACTGTGAGAGAATTGCAATTCCCTTTTCATTTTAATATACCGACAGTAATTAAAGGATTTTTTTTTTTTTGAATTATTTGCTAACCAAATTTTTGTTCTGTGACATTTTGAGAAAAAAAGAAGAATTTGAATTTCTTTTGAAAAATAAAGAAATAACTAAACTTCAGATAATCCGAATCTGCTCTATAAATGTTTGTATTAATCAGAGTCATATGGTTATATGGGTTGCCTACCTTCGAACAATCAAACAATAATAACAATAACAACAAATGCAACATAATATTAGATCTATTTAATAACGTGTTATTAAGGTTGATTGGTACTCTTTAGGAATATCAAGCTTTTCGAGTCGCGCTCTTAAAAATAAAACAATTAGATGCTCCAAAAATGATTGATAGTATAGTGAGCGCCACAATTAAGTCTCCACCTGATAGCTATATGGTATAGTATATGGATTATGGTGAAATGCATTTAAATTTGAAAAGGTAAAATAAAATCATCTGAACTAGATTTTACGTTTTGCCCTTTCGGTCATTAAAATTATTTTATTATACACCTATACCATATACTTAAGGCTAAAGCTATCAGGTGGGGACTTAATTGGGGCGTTCACTGTACATTCGATCCTAAAGTTCAATGTTGGGAATCTTCTACTGTATATACTGTATTTAATAGCGGAGTGCTGTCTGCCCCTCTGTCCCTCTCTGTTTGATCAACCGTTCAGTTGGAATTGTGAAACGAAATTTTGCGCTCTTATAGAGGACGTAATGGAGAATTACTCGGGTTCGCAAATTCTCAAAAGCTGAGGCGCAAAAAATTCCAGAAACTCCAGAATTTTGTCTTGCCTTTTGAAGAATTAAAGCCAATTAAAATTAATTTAAATAATTAAGATGATGTGTGAAAGTGCTGGCTTTTATTCTCCAGCCCTTTCCTTAATAAAATTTGTTATAAAATTAAAAATTTTTTTTTGTGGTCAAATGCTCAAAGGGCGATGGACCAAGGAGGGAAAAAAAATTTTTTTTTTTTTTTGTTTAGAGGGGATGTGGCTCAGATTGGATAAAGAGAGACAGACAGAAGGACATTCCGTCACTGTATATATAGATTTTTTTTAATATAAGTTTAATAAGGGAGATATGAATTTTTATTGCTTGAAATGAGTGACTGAAAAATTGCGAAACTTGATTTAGAAAAGGAGGGCCCGAGCCAGCTGGGAGGGGTATTCAGGACACGTAGACCCCTGGACAGACGCGAAGTAGGCCGAAGGTGGGCAGAGTCCACCATATATTATAATAATAATAGAAGATTCCCTCGTAACAACAATAGAGAAGGAAATCGGTTTTATCAAAACTCAAAAAATACCTAATGAGATAATTTAAAAATAGGATTTATTTAGAATTTTATTTCCTAAGCTTTTAGATATACTCACTAAAATAAATTTAGTATACAATCCCAAATAATGCGTTATTATTATTAATAGCTTTAAAAAAATCTCAAATTTTTAATTATTTCTCAATTATCACCTCTTTTATTTCATATATATATCTACGATATTTTATCATTATTAACTTAAAAAATTTTTTTTAAAAGATGGTGTTTATTAGTTGCTTTTAAAACATTATATAAGCTGGGTATTTAATTAACTTGATTTATTTAAGAGCAGAAGCGTTTTTTTTTTTTAAACAAATATTATTTTTATATATTCACCCAGAAAGTATAAATCACGTTAATAACCTTTTATAGCTTTTATTTATGAAATATTTTTTGAATTATGCATTAAAACAAGACTTGGGAAAATTTTATGCAATTTACAACCAATTAATTTTCGTAAAAAAAAAAAAAAAAAAAAAACTATCAAATAATGCTATTTGGTTATATTATCAATTTAATAAATCATTTTTGATTAAACGATTTGATTTTTTTAAGTAGAATGGGACATATGCCCCGAGAAAAGGGCACAAGTAAAAATTATTTATTTATTAATGATAACAACTGTGAAAGCTTCAAATTTAATTTAATGTTTTTTTTTTTTTTAATTTTTAATTTTCAAATTTGTTTGCTTTATGTCAGAGATTGACAAATATACTTTTATTAACAAACTTATCTATAATTAATAACCCTCTCGCTAATTTAAACTTTTGGAAAATTTTGTTTGTTTACAACTTTCTCTAACGATTTTAAACTTTAAAATGAATAATGCTTTATGAACAAAATGGTAATATTTTTCTCCTACTCTAAAAAAGATTAAAGGGATGAAATATATATAAAAAAAAAATCAGGTAAAATAAAATAATATTTAAAATGAATTGGGCTCAATCAAAATAGCCTTAAAAGATAATAATTTTCGTATCTGATACATTAAGAAATTATTTATATTTACAAGGACGATTCTATCCATTTCTTAGTAATGTTAAAATTTACTGGTTTATAAAAAAAAATTAGACCCTCGGGGTTGGGTAGAGATTAGCGTGCTAACCTCGTATATCAAAAAGTCGCGGGTTCGGACCCCTGGCAGTCCGATGATTTTATTTAAGCCATTTGGATACCAAATGGCTTAAATAAGAATGCCTTGACTCCTAATATGTATATTAAATCTCATGTAACCGAATATGGTAAAAGTCTTAAATGGCCTAAGATGCCGAAAATACTGGGTGTATGTGTGTGTGAATGTGAGTGTGAATGAGAAAAAAGTGTGAGTGTTTAAAAAAAAAAAAAAATTAGGAAAAAATTATATCACATAACAATTGAGACAACCGATTTCTCAATCGGTAAAGAAAATCGCAATTTAAATACGTTATTAGTAATAGATGAAATTGAGTGGTTTGAAAAATGATCAGTGCCCAAGTAAAAATTATTAAAAATGATCGAGGGATCCACACGCCCGCAGCAGGGACACACAGGGATACACACGCCCGCACCAGGGATACACACAGTAGATTGAGTGTAGGTGTGTCCCTGGTGTGGGCGTGAATATCCCTGTGTGTCCCCAAGGTTCACTATGCAGACCTTCTGCGGGCGTGCAGATCTCTCGATCATTTTTAATCGGGTGAACTTCTCTACAATCATCCAAAAATTAAAATAAATCAATTTAAAGTTTAACTCACCCAATGTGGAGAACTCCTGGGCAGAGCAACGAGGACTCGACGCTCTCTGGGTAATGAGGTGACACACAAGACAGATTCCATTCTGCAAAGGAAACAAAAGAAATTAGATGAAAATAGTTTATAAAGAGGGTACGAAAGTTGGCAATAAAGTTGCAAAAGTTATTTATTTATTTAGGCATGTCTACCCGTGAGCATTATAAGTAGGTATAAATAATTAAAATTAATCGCAGGTGATATGTTTCAATATGTTTTTATTGGTATAAATACTTGATACGTATACATATATCTTCAATAGTAAGACAAAATATTTGTATTATTACTGAAGATGAAAGACTGTTGGAATACGTAACAAGTATTTAGGCTATACCAATAAATACTGTTTATTCTAGTATTTTTGATTAATTTCAATTAATTTTACCTGTTTAATTTATGACAAATATAAATTTGTAGAAAAAAAAAAATTAGAAATAAAAATAGAAAAAAATTTATAAAAAGGGCAGGTTTATTTTTGCCCTTATCTAAACCTTCCCCTCCTCATAGATCAATGGATGAACTATTTGTTTTTCTTTCCAACCTCAAAATACACACACACCGTCTCGCTAAAAAACCAAAGAATTCATTCATTAATTATTTTTTAAAGCTTTTAAATGCTTTTACGCCTATCAAATGAAAACATTAAATCATTTTGGTTAGTAAATAAAATAAAATCGATTTTTTTTTTTTTTAATAGCAAAGATATCCCTAGATAAGTTTAATTAGGAAAAATTTATGCCGGTAAATTTGTCAGACCCCTATTCTGTACAGTGGCGACATAATTATTGATGGAGTTACGATGTCACAGACACGCTTCGAGTTATATTTCCGGTTCGAATCGTCTGCTCCTTATATACATATATACTTATATACAGTATATGAAGAAGGATGAATTTGTGTGGGTGAATGTGAGTATTAATACATCTCCCGGTTGGATGCAAGAGAGAATGATGCTTCTCACTAACCAAAGATGAACTCCTTGGGGTAAACAGTTCTTCATTAAAGCAATTTATAGCTAGGAGTCCGGGAAATTGATGTTCATTCGTCTTATCAGATGCATTAATCGTTTCCTGACCCGACTACTCTGAATATATTATATGCTATATCTACCTACAGGATATATACAAATACGTCTGCTCGGTCCTTTGTGCAGATGCCATTGGCTCGTGTTTGGTTGCTAGAAGGTAGGCATACCAAATTCTACTAATTTATCGATTAATGGAACTGGAGAAAACTACGTATGTTTAACTGTTAATTTCTAGGAAGTTTTAATAACTGCATCTTTTGGGAGAGGCTCTGGAGCAATTAAGCGAAAAATTCATTAATCTTAGGTCATTTGGGATGCCTACGTTCTAGGAACTAATCATGAATTTATGCACATCATAAAACTAGTAACTAGCCGCCGCACAATACATAACATTCTATTACAAAAAGCATCTAAAAATTCCAAAAGACAAAAAATACTGTCGCACAGCACACAACTTTCTCTTACCTTCAGGACTCGAAAGTTGTGTTCTGTGCTTGTCACATCATATTTTTTGTGTTGAGATATATTTCCGACAGTACAGTGCATTTGAATTCAAGATGGAAAATGTATAAACAGAAAAATATTTATATTTTGTTACCATGGCAACCATTTTTATATTTCGTATGCTAAGTACAAAAGAGTAAAGTGGCCCTCGGGGCTTGGTGTAGGGGTTAGCGTGCTTGGGATGCCTACGTATACCAAAAGTAGCGGGTTCAAACCCCAGGCAGTCCGAAGATTTTATTTAAGGCATTTGGATACCAAATACTTGGACCACCAATAGATATATTTAAACATACGAGTATCGTTAAAAGTCTTAAATGGCCTAAGTTGCCGAAAAGACTGTGTGAATGTGAGAGTTAATGAGAAAAAAGTGTGAATGTTAAAAAAGAAAAAAAAAACAGGAATAAGTGTGTTTCAAACAAGCCGGAAAAGACCTTAAATAAGTAAAATAAAATTTCTCCTAAGATGTTTTTTAATTTTTTATACAACTGGAATATTTGATTTAATTGTTTTATTAAATGCACTAGGTCTTTATGAAAAAATAATAGTTAATATACTCATTTAAAAAAATCTCATAACTGAATTCTTGATTTATTAATATATACGTTACGCCTAGAAAGAATTTAAAGAATGAAGTTCTGCAAATGGAATATTCACAATAAAAGAAGATTTCTAATTCTAGCTGAACAATTCGACCTTTTGGCATTTCAAGTTTATCTATTTGCCTGTCCAATAATATCTCAGATGTTTATGATCCATTTAGAATCCAAAAGGGAAAACGTAAATTTCTCTTGTGAAATAATTATGGGATAGTTAAGCACATAGTTTATCAAAACAAAAACCAGAAAAAAAGCAATTTGTTTAAAAAAATAATCAAGGCATGTAGAAAATTATAAAAAAAAGAAACTATAATTACACTAACTACTCAAAAACGAATATTATTAATATTTTATGACCTTTCACATATAATCCAATAGTAATCATAATTAATAAAGATTAAAAAAAAGAAATAAAAAAAAAAAAAAAAAATGGAAAAATCAATTTTGGTGAAGGTGGCTAAAACTAATAATAAAAGCTCTTAAGGGAAAATGTCCCTAAAAAATAGGTAAATAGGAAAGTTTTCCGCATCCTTCTTTTCCCGATGGACTCATTAAAAATGTTAATTATTTTTGAAAGATTTTTTTACTAAAAACTCCATCAAAACCAGTCCAATTAATCACAAAATAGGCCTATATTAGGAAAGAAGTTGCCAAATCTAAATTAATATACTCGTACTTTGTTGGTGTACTATGTTCTCAGCAGAAGTAAAGTTTTTTTTTAATTTTTTTTTTAAGTCTTCGACATCTTAGGCATTATAGCCTATAGAATTTAACAATAATCATTATTTAAATACGATATATTAATGGGTCCAGACACATTTTGGTATCCAAATGATTCAAATAAATATTAATCGGACCGGCTGGGATCCGAAACCGAGGCCCCTGTCTTCAATAATCAATATTGATCTTTGTCAATTTGACTTTTTTAATGATTTAAGTCAGTGATTTATAAATATTGATATTTTGGTGAATATAGTACCGGTATATTATAAAATGTACTTCCAGTTATTATAAAATGTACTTCCAGTTACTACTCAACCGAAAATCTCTAGAAGACTAACTACCCAGTCTAGTGATTTTTAAAGTATCCAGTGATCCAGTTATAGTAAATTATTTATTAATATTTCATATCATCGTATAAAAAAGGTTAATTCCTATCACGGACATTTATCAGTGTACACATGCACTCTTTAAGAACTTTAAAACTGCCTAAATTATAATAAAAATAAAATACCAAAACATCTTAATTAATGAGTGTAGATAATGACACAAATTTCCATATTAATTTATGAAAATTAGTCCTTTTATCTTTAAACGATTTTTTATGGAATTAATTTATCATAGAAATAAAACAGTTTATAGGTGTAAAATGAAATGAGAATAAAAATTTCCAAGTATAATATATATTTACATAAATTGTGTGTAAAAGTTCATCACACAACTTTTTAAATTGAATCAAATTATAGATTTTTTATTTTATCCTGATTTGGCGACTTTATTCAATAAAGATTATAAATAATTAATTATTTAATACGTAAATATATTTTTAAATATATAAATATTTAATTCATTAACCCCAAAATAAAGTAAAATTTTCTCTCTAAGAAGGGGCAAAGGATATAGAAAGACCAGCCTTAGCTCGGTTAACTTGAGGTTGCTTATACACGAAAATTTCTTCAAAGTATTGATTTACTCCAGTTTTTTTTTTTTTTTTTTTTTTGTCTTATTTTACTGAGGCAGGCATGAGACTTTTCTAGTCTCTGTTAGTATGTGAGATGACAGTTTATTTTTATAGAATGTCGTCAGAATAAAATTTTGTCTTATACTAACACGAAAAGCCTTTGGCACAAGATTTATGAGTTTTGAGTTTGTTAAAGCATATGTAACAAGTCAAGTTTTTCGTCGTTTTTTTTTTTTTGTGAATGTCGCTTCAAGCTATGGGTAAATGTCGGTGCTCTTGAAGCGAAAAATAAGCTAATCTCATTTAAAAAAAAAATAAAAAAAAAAAAAATGTTTGCATATACGTTTACTTTGAGAAATATTAATATTCAAATCTTTTGATATTTAATCAAATCCTTTCCTATACAAGTTAATCATTTTTATATTCATTAAAGGGGAAAAAATGTTTTTTATGAAAGGTTAAAAAGAAAGAAAGAGAAAGAATTTTTTTTTTTTTGAAGATCAATCAAATAGTAAGCCTATATAACGAGAACGTGATAATATTTCCATATTCGTTAAAAATTATATAGACCTATATACAATTATTGAAACTGAAAATTTTTTATTTCTTAAAAGAAAATATTTTTACTCTGTCTTACCTATAGCCTATATATAAATAGAGAGAGAGAGAGAGAGAGAAAGTATTGGATTCATGTCAAAAATTCGATGTCGAGATTTTGATGGATATTCACGTTTTGAGGTCCCCTGAGTCCAAAAAAAGTGGTTTTTGCAACATGGTCGGTTTGTTTGTGTGTGTGTATGTTTGTCTATGTGAGTTCAATTTAAACAATGAAGGAATTAATCTAGGAGGCCGAAATTTTATATTTCAGTTAGGCACCCCCCTGAATCGTGGAAATAAGCTCTTAATCGCCCGGGAGCGTGGCTCAGTGAGAAGACATTAGCTTCTCGCACCGGAGTCCGGTTCGCTTCCCATCCTAAGGAGAAAAATTTATTTCATTTGATTTGACTACAAATCATTTGAAATAAATAGGGATGGGGTCTAAATGGCCTTAGAGTGCCGGGAAGGACCTTTACTGATGCACTTTTTCAGCTTTTTTTTCGATTTTCTAAAAAATTCGCTACCACGATTTTGATTAAAATTCATAAATCAATTATTTTTTAAATTCTCTTTAAAATGTATATTCTCATTTTGCCATTAAAATCTAATGAAGACCACTCTATTCTTTACTCTATAGGAAAGATAGAGGAAAGGAGAAATGGTTGCCATGGTAACAAAATATAAAGATATGGCTGTTTAACTTGATAAGCCCACGGGGCGTGGTGTAGAGGTTAGCGTGCTAACCTCATATACCAAACGTCGCGGGTTCGGACCCAGGCAGTCCGATGATTTTATTTAAGCCATCTGGATACCAGATGGCTTAAATAAAATGCCTGGACCCCTATATATATAAATTCATAAATAACGGATATCGTAAATGTCTTATATGGCCTGAGCTGCCGAAAAGACAGTGTGAATGTGTGTGTGTGAGTGTGAGTGTGAATGAGAAAAAAGTGTGAATGTTTTTAAAAAAAAAAAAAAAAAAAAAAAAACTTGATAAGGATAGCGAATAGCAGCCAGGAAAAATCAAATCAGACAAAAACTAGATCAATTTTTACTTTCTCTTACCTATGTATATATGTAATATATATATAGAGAGAAAGTATTGGATTCATGTCAAAAATTCGATGTCGAGATTTTGATGGATCTTCCGTTTTGAGGTCCCCTGAATCCAAAAAAGTGGTTTTCGCGACATGGTCTGTCTGTGTGTGTGTCTGTGTGTCTGTGTTCAATTTTAAGCATGAAGGAATTGAGCTATGGGGCTGAAATTTTATATTTAAGTTAAACATCCCCCGGGACCGGAAAAATAAGCTTTTAATCAAAATCGGCCAAAGAGTACTAGTACTTTACTGATGTACTTTTTCAGTTTTTTTCGATTTTCTCAAAATTTGCTCCAACGATTTTTTTTAAATTCAAAAATCAATTAATTTTTAGATTCTCTTTAAAATGTATATTCTCATTTTGCAATTGAAATCTTCTGAAGACCACTTTACTCTTGTATTTCATAGGGAAGATAGGAGAAATGGTTGCCATGGTAACAAAATATAAATATGTTTCCCATACTTATAAATTTTGCATCGTGATTCAAATGTTCCGTACTGTCGGGAACTAAATCAAATCGAGACAAAAACTAGATCAGATTTTTATCAGATTTATTTGATCGTCGACGTTTCGGACGCTAGTCGCGCCCTTCCTCAGGACAATCAATCGTCAAGCAACTACAGATGGAGGTACTTCTAACGAAGATTCAAGTCAGTGAATGAAACAATAAAATTTCAATATGTGTCAAACTGAATTCATTCTTCGATGGCATTGCTTTAAGCACTTTGCAGTCCATCTGTAGTTGCTTGACGATTGATTGTCCTGAGGAAGGGCGCGACTGGCGTCCGAAACGTCGACGATCAAATAAATCTGATAAAAATTGATCTAGTTTTTGTCTGATTTGATTTTTCCTGGCTGCTATTCGCTATCCTTAACAAAATATAAATATTTTTCTGTTTAAAAATTTTACAACTTGAATTCAAATGTACCGTACTGTCGGAAAATAAATATATGTCGACACAAAAAATCTGGTGCGACCAGTCACACCGGATTTTTCATCTAACAAGACAGGGTAAAAAAATTTCTCTTGAGCCGCACATAAACTAATTCTAAGTACCAATAAGTTTTAACGAAAAGAAATACATGTAATTAATAAACCGGTATTTGTACAATATAGTGGAAGTCTGTGATTAAATCCGGAAGCGTAAACCATTTATTTCAAAGATTAAATCCCGATTGGCATGTGGTCCATTAATACAATTAATACTAGAGCAGTATCTTGATGGATGTACGTGTGGGCCGTATAGAGGAGGAGGAGGAGTTGCAGTTCCCACGGCAATTCTTCTGTGGATATTTGTGCGTCGGCCGTGACCCCCCGTGTCACGTTTCACTCAGCTTGTTGTTGCGTGACCAACGCTAATTTCACGCGTAATCAGCTTGTATCAAAAAGCCTATTAATTAATGTGTGCTTGTTGAATATATACGTATAGGTAAAAGGATTGCAAATAAAATTCCTCCTACTAAAAGATAACATCCTATAACTTATTAGAAACTATGTATAGCATTATTTCACATAATTATTATTAATGTATTTATTTAAGCATTTTAATGTTTTAATAAAAAATTATTTTTTTAACCTGTAGAGTTAATTTCTCTTTTAATTTATTATTATAAGTATAATAAATTACTAAAAATAATCAAATTCATCAACGTCAATCTTGTCAAAAAATAATTAAACAACTTCACGCCTAAACAATATTTGATGGCTCGGAATGGGAAACAAAGTGCAAAAAATTTTTTGGAAAATCACATTATATTTTTACTAGTTTTGGATCAATCCCTTGTTCTAATTGATAATTAAAGAGATCGGTAGAGGCAACAGTCATTTTTTGTGACTGTAATTTTTGCTTTTAAGTGGGAGGATTAATAAAAAAAAGATGACAAATTTTTTTCGTAAAATTCAAAACGCAAGACCAAACCAAACAAAACAAAGTTTGGAAGGAAGAACAAATATATTATAGGACTGCGCAAAATAATCGATTAATCGATTATTCCGCGATTATTTTCTTAAAAAATAATCAATTATAAAAAAAATAATCGATTAATCAATTATTATTGGTCGATTATTGAGGAAAAAATCGATTATTTTTGGGGAAAATGCGTTTGAAAATATCGGATGAGACTCGTACCGAAAAAAAGGGTCAAAAGATTTTCACGGAAAGAGAAAAAAATTTTTTTCAGGACGAAAAAAATTTCGTTAATGGATTAATTTTTACATAATCAATTATTTTTTCCCATAAACGATTATTTCTGTCCAAACCCAACAATCGATTAATCGGAATAATCGATTATTTTTCATAATCGATAATCTATTATATTTTCCGTAATCGAACACACCTAATTATAACCATACCTATTCATCCTAGATACTATCTTTTGAATCTACAATATATAGAAGAAATTAATAAAATTTGCTAAATCAATATTCATTAATCAAATACATGAATTGAGATTTCAAAATTTTCATTGTCAGAAATTTAATTTAAGAGACTAGTCGTTAATTATAATTAAAAATCTATTTATTAAAGTTGAAATTTTCGCTGAATATATTCCTGTCTGTTACATTTCACTTCGAATATAAATTAAAATTGACATATAAGTGTATAAACAGCCTGTTTATCGTTGTAGCAGTTTGTTTGTTTAACTTTCTCTCTCTCTCTCTCTCTTTCTCTGTTCAATTATACGATCAGTCAAAATCAATTAATAATAGATTAAATTTCGTGATAAACAAAATTTTGAAATGCAAATTCATAAATTTTAATTTACAGCCAAATCTATTTATTTAATACTTCGTTGAAATTTTTTCGTTTGTCTCTCTTATCTGTCAGTAAAAATTAAGGTCATTTTTTTCTATCTTGATTGTTTAAAAAACAATCTGGGGTGACGCACAGCACACAACTTTCTCTTACTTTCGGGAATCAAAAGTTGTGTTCTGTGCTTGTCACACCAGATTTTTTGTGTCGAGATATATTTAGTTTCCGACAGTACGGTAAATTTGAATTTGAAAAATTGATAAACTATTTGTTTATTTATATTTTGCTACCATGGAAATTATTTCTTCTATCTTTCCTATGAAGTTAATGAGGTCTTCAAAAGATTTCAATGGCAAAATGAGAATATACATTTTAAAGAGTATCTAAAACATAATGGCTTTTTTGAATCTTTTCGAATTTTGAGAAAATCTAAAAAAACTGAAAAAATACATCAGCAAAGTACTAGTACTGTTTGGCCGATTTTGACTAAAAGCTTATTTTCACGCTAACATACTTTTATAAACACCTTCAATGAATAATAAATTTTGAGTTCAATATAATATTTATTATTTCTACCTATAAATTTACTTCAATAGGATTAATAAGGAAAATTCAAATTTTCTCTTTGAATTTATTTCTCTTTTGGGAAAGAGAGAAAAGGGGGCTATTAAAGATTTTCTCTTTTCCTCTCTCTCTCTCCTTCTTGCAACCATGAATGGGGGTTGATTATCCACCCTTAGCCCCACCGACAAACACTCTTGATGATGATGATGTAACGACGCGGTCATTATATATAGTCGCGCTTTTGCAAATAGCAGCCCCTTAGGGGGTCCGGAAAACAGGAGTGGAAGGGAGTTTAGATTGACAACGAGGTCCTATTGAGTCACTTTCCATTGAAACAAGAACGGAACGATGCTATTTGATTTAAGCTGTGGTGTGTATGAAACCAAAATTCGAAATTAAGTAAACAACATTATGAATGTCGGCAGATGACAAGGAAGAGAGTAGGGGGATGAAAATGAAGGGTTTTATTCAAAATAATAGGAAATTTCAATCGAAAATATTCAGATTGAAATTATGAATAGAACTTAGCCGTAGACTGTTAAAAATCTTCAAGGGATATTCATAAATTGTATATGAAGTTTGTTACACAAACTGTTTATGTATTTTACATTCGGGTATATGAAAAGTTTATATACTAAAAAATAAAATTTCATAAACGAATTTATTAAAAGTTTCATAAACGGGTTTATGAAAAATTTCATTCCCTAGTTAAAAAAAAAACCGCTCCTCAAGAGGTTTGAACTTGAGTTATTGGTTTCTTTCCTTCATATAGTATGATGCCTATACCATTTCGACTACTTACTTTGTTAAGAATATAATAATTTTTAAGCTACTTAAATTTGTTTTATATTTTTTACTTTCTCCTCTATAATATATAGACAGAGAAAGTATTGGATTCATGTCAAAAATTCAAAGTCGAGATTTTGATGGATATACACGTTTTGAGGTCCCCTGAATCCAAAATAGTGGTTTTCGCAACATGGTCTGTCTTTGTGTCTGAGTTCGATTTTAAGCATGAATGGAATTGAGCTATTAGGCTGAAATTTTATATATAAGTTAGAAACCCCCCTGGAGCGTGAAAATAAGCTTTTAAACAAAATCGGCCAAAAAGTACTAGTACTTTACCGATGTACTTTTTCACTTTTTTTTCGATTTTCTCAAAATGATTTTGATTAAAATTCCAAAATCAATTATTTTTTTAAATGCTCTTTAAAATGTATATTCTCATTTTGACCTCAAAATTGTTTAAAGCACACTTTACTCTTGTACTTTCTAAGAAAGATAGGAGAAATGGTTGTCATAGTAACAAAAATAAATATTTTCCCATGTTTATAAATTTTACTCTTGAATTTTAATACATGTAATATAGGTGGAAGCTAAATATATTTCGATAATTTTTCTTAGAAAAGACCTACAACAAAATTAAAATCCAATCTTATTATTGGTAAAAGATAAACGAATTTGAGTTTTTTTCTATATATACGTAATAATAATTCACTTTATTTTTTTTAACAATAAACTGTTTTCTTTTCTCTGTATATTCGCCCAAATAAATATAAAGTTAATCTAGTTTGCTAAGGGCAATATGTTTTATCCGCCCAATTATTTTAAATAAATTGAATTGGTCTGAAGGGAAACGAAATTATGATCCTTAGATTATCAAACAAAAGACTTGATATTTCTTCAAGTATTATCCAATTACTAAATAAATTCTAAAAAGTTAAATAATAACATTATTTTCTTTTTTGGTAGATTAATAGGGGCAAATGAGAAGAGAGAAGGATGGACTAATCTCCTCTAATTGAATTTGAGATCCCGTCTTAAATGGGCTTTTAATATTATAAAATGTTGATTAAAATTTGTCCTTTTTGAAATTTAAATCTAAAAGAAAAAAAAAAATTGAATCCTTTGATTAATGAATCAAATTTCATGGAATACATCAAGTTTCACTAATTTTTCATCTTGGAAGATGTTATCATCTAATAATAAAAATAAAAAAGTAAAAACACTAATAATAATTTAATCAACGAATAATTACTCAAAATGATTACGCCTTTATTGCCTTTAATTATATAGGATGTCATTTAAATGCCTTCAAAAGTAGACACCCATAATTAAAAGACTCTAATGAATAATTAATATTGGTTTGTCAAAATTGAGAGAGCCTGCGAGTTAGGCAACCATTTACCAATAGCTTTTATAATGGCAGATGTAGCTATTTTTATTTTTTTTTAATTTCTCTTATCTATATATGTAATATATAGAGAGAAACTATTGTTTATAATAAAAATAATATTATATTTAAATGGATTTTCAAAAAAATATTTAATTCAGATCTTTCCAAAATGTGAGACATCTGATTGTGAGTACAAGGTATTAGAAATTCCAAAATGTGTATTACTTTTTTATAAAAAATGTTTGCAATTTCGAAATATATATTTATTATTTTAATCTTTAGCTCATTTTTCAATGGATAGATATAATCTGAATATGTCTGGCATACTATAAAACTGATCGATCATATACCGGTACATTAAAGCATGAGCATTGAATGGCCCTCTAATTGTGAAGCATTTACAATGATCTTACTTGGGGCACCGTAGAAGAAAATATCTTTAACAATTTTTATGCTAATTTTGTTTGTGGGCCAAACGTCCCACGGCCTACCCTTTCCCTACCCTACCCTTTTTCAGGGTATCATTATGCTGCCCTTTGTGTGAAGTGAACGCCACAAGTTCCCACCTGATAGCTAGAGCCTTAAGTATATGGTAAAAAGTGAAATAATTTTAAATTTGATAAGGTAAAATAAAATCATCTGTACAAGATTTAATGTTTTACCTTTTCGGTCATTAAAATTATTTCACTATACACCATATACTTAAGGCTCTAGCTACCAGGAGGGGACTTAATTGTGGGGCTCACTGTACCCAAAATGCATATATGAGAAGTGTATTTGTTAGTGTTGGTCAAAGGTCCGGTGGCCTGGTGTAAAGGATAGCACACCGATGCCCCGGACCCGGAAAGGCCTGAGATACTAGGTTTGATTTATTGTGAGGAAGAGGAAAGTGGCTAAGATGTGGATTACGGATCTGAAATTTCAACACAATTCGGGTTCGAGTCCAGCTTCTTGTCGCAAATATTATAATTCAAAATTGCCTATGGAACATAGGATAGGAAAGAGGGAGAAAATCTCATCCCATAGACTCAAAGGGCCCAATTTGAGGTGGCTTAAGTGCCTTAAAAATGGAGATGACTCCAACTTGGTTAACCTGGGACCTACCCAGAGGCATGGGCCGGGTGGCTGGGAAGGAACAGTACCTCATAAATTTCATCCATAGGTTCGATTCCGGGGAGTCATGGGACATTTGGACCACCAACAAAAAAAAAAACACAAATTGTCAAATATATCTATGACTAGCCAAGTCCAAATCGAGATATTCATTGAATATTAATATCTTATTCAAATATATAATTCTCGAAAACTATTTAACTTAAGAAAAAAACATTCGCTTACGAATTATATTTTGAAATATTTTATTTTAATTTACCTATAAATCAATCAAAAGGGAAAAAACGACAATCTATTTGATTTGCTTCCCTTAGGACAAATATAATTGCATTGGAGGGAGAAAGTTCGCAAGCGATTTGGCACGTGCCCCTCTTCAAAGTTGGAAGTGCACAGTGAAGAGGCCTTCAAGGGCTCTTCACTTCGTCACCAACTGGGGTGGCTGACTGTCTCTCTATCTGTCTGTCCCTTTAAAGAAGCCACAAATTGCAAGAGCACTAAACGTATATTATACACATACATATGGACATTAATTTGGAATTTCAAATTTTTTTATGAAGACACGATACTTGGGCACCATTCCCAAGTTCATGATCCCAGACAACTAGTAATCAGTCAAATCCCCTTTTAATCTGTCCCCTGTATGAAAAATTTTAAAGGGATTTTCTTGTCTTACTTATTAGACTTTCTATTATAAAAAAATATCTCCCCTCTTTTTTATTTCCATCACATATAATTCCATCTTTTATTAATGTATTTTTTTTTTACTTTCCTTGTTTTTAATAAAGAAAATTATAATTAAAATTGCTTTTAAATAAGAAAAAAAAAATTATCTTTTCAATTTCAATAATTATTTTAAAGTTCCACCATTCCCCTAGCGATTCATTTTAAATTTATTTTTTTATTTATTCAAAATGTTATTTAAAATTCATTTATTTTTAAAAGCACAACACATCCCATTTCAAATGTCATTTTTTTACCAAGAATAAAAAAAAAAAACAATTTAGATTCAATTCACTAGTGATGGAGACAAAGTGACATCTCAGTTAAATTTTTTTTGTTTAGAAAATTTCAGTAAAATGTCAAAAGAAGAAGAGAGGGAGAGGTCGTCATCTTTCCCCTTCCATCGTTGATTTAATTATCAAAGATGAATAAAAAGATAATTTAAATAAAAAGTTCAACTTTTTCCCTTATATTGTATTCAATTTAATTTTCAATAAATATTTATTTTCATTATATAGTCTATATAAGAAGTTTTAAAACCAGTGAAAAAATATACAACAGCATCCATCTTTAATCTTAAAAAAATAAAAAAATCTAGAATGAAGCCTCTTTCCATTTGAGCAGGGGTAAAAACTCTTATTTCATGATCTAAGTGTCACTAGTTCGGTACCTGAATCATAAAATTACTTTAAATTATACAGAATTAGGAGCGTATATAAGGGGGGGGAACTCGGGTGAACTTCTCTACAATCATCCAAAAATTAAAATAAATCAATTTAAAGTTTAACTCACCCAATGTGGAGAACTCCTGGGCAGAGCAACGAGGACTCGACGCTCTCTGGGTAATGAGGTGACACACAAGACAGATTCCATTCTGCAAAGGAGACAAAAGAAATTAGATGAAAATAGTTTATAAAAAGGGTACAAAAGTTGGCAATAAAGTTGCAAAAGTTTCCCTGCCTTATTTATACACAGGGATACACACGCCCGCACCAGGGACACACATTTTTCTTCTGGTCACTTTCGATCTACTGTGTATGTCCCTAGTGCGGTCGTGTATATCCCTGTGTGTCCCTAAAGGTTCACTATGCAGACCTGCTGCGGGCGTGTGGAGCCCTCGATCATTTTTAATCATTTTTACTCGGGCACTGATCATTTTTTGATTTAAATTAAGGGCAAATGAAAAGGATTTGTCTTAAGTAAACTAATTGATTCTGAATAGAAAAGTAAAAAAAAAAAATCAAAATTATTTGTAACATGAAATGAATCATTCTAATTATTTTACTATTAAAAACAACTCTTGCTGATTCATACTAGTTGAATCACCAAAACTAAAATCAATATCAACTGATTATTTTGTTTCTCTATGAGAGAAATAAATGGAATGTCTTCTTTTTCTTAGCATGATTTACAAATTTTATTTAACTAGTTAGTATATTCAGAATTTAACATATAAAATTAAATATTGATATAGAGTTTAATTATTTTTCTTTTCTCTCGGACTGAATATTTATTTACTTGACATTTTAAAATAAAGTTTGTTTACTTTTAACACAACGTCATATATTATTTTATGATTTTTTTTAAAGACCCCTAAAGTGCGACATTTTGCACATGAGTGATCCTCACGAATAAGTTACAAAATGTCTTTTGAGGGTGGAAAATGTCGCATCTTGAACTTTATACCAACGTCTTAGACAAGCAACAGTAAAGTATATATAAGTATGTCTTTTTTTTAATTTTCTTTGACTAGGGCAAGGCGACATCGCCGAGGGCGATAAGGGCGCAAGAGAAAAGAGACCCATAAATGGCTGCTAAGGAATTAATCTCCCAAATAAATTAATTATCAAACTTGCTGTGGTTTGAATTAAAAGTTTTTTTTTTTTTTTTTAATGAGAACAAAAAAAAAAATATTATTTCTCTTTCCCCTTCACTTTCTTGGGGACGATATTTACAATCAGATCCTGAGAAATGCCATTTCTTAAAAAGGGAGGAAGAAACATCCCTTGAGAAAGAGCAGGGCTTTTCGAAAAGTTAAAAATTTAATTAATATATAACTCAAAAGTCAAATATTGTATAATTAAAAATAGAATCCTTTTAGATACATGAGGACTAACTTTGTTCTTTATTTTATTTCCGCGAAATAAATTTTAAAAAACTCCGAGCCCTCCATTTAACTATCCCTTTTTCTTTCTTCCTGGGGTCGTTTAAATATAACAAAACGAAATCTTTTGTTTTTCTTTCTTTTAAAAGACTATATACTTATAAATTATTTCAAGCAGAATCTAAAATTTATACTCTATTATAATGTTCTCTCATACTATTAATAAAATGAAATAAATATTTAAAATGAAGAAAGGATTACAACCGAAAAAAATCTGGTGTGATGATCTCGCGAAAACCATTTTTTTTTTACTCAGGGGCGGGGGGGGGAAGGGGGGTCGTCATCATGCACCGGGCGCTGCTCACAAAGGGGCGCAAAATGGTCCGCAAAACAAACAAAAAATTGTTAGATAATTTTTATTTTTATTATAATTGATTTCTGAAAAATATTTTAAATTTAGTGCCAGTGTAATTTTGTGTATTTTACATTTAATATTATATGGTTTTTGAATGGGGGGGGGGCGCTAAAAAGGTATTGTGCCCCGGCCGAGTTAAGCTACGCCACTGCTCAGGGGAACTCAAAATCCATCCATATATCCATCGAAATCTCGACATCGAATTTTTGACTTGATCGCAATACTTTCTCTAAATATATATAGGCCTATACATATATGGGTATAAGAAAGTAAAAAAAAATTGATACAAAAAATTATTTTACTATCAGCAAACGTTTATTCCTATAATAGCCCTATAATGAATATAATAATTAGTTTTGAATGCAGTTTGGATAAACAAATATTATTTCCACTTTCCCTTCTATATTATATTTGATCATAATATGTAAGAGATAAGCGAAACTTCCCCTGGACTGGGTAAGATAACAATAATATTTTAATTATTATTCATCGGGGACGAGCAAATTAACTCATTAATATTTCAATTAAAGCCATTTGAATAAAAAAAACTAATTTATATGCTTAAAATGATAAAATCATGTTGAAATGAAGTAATAAATATTTTTTTATTTAAGCGACTTTTTTTTTTTTTTTTTTTTTTTTTTTTTTTTTTTTTTTTTTTTTGTTATAGGGTTATGATGCCTCAAACTAACAAAAAAAAAAAACAAAAAAAAAAGAAGAGGAAGAAGAAGAAAAGGGGAAGAGGAGGGAGGGGAGGAGAGGAGGGGGGAGAGGGGGGGGGGGGTGGGGGGGGGGGGGGGGGGGGGGGGGGGGGGGTGGGGGGGGGGGGGGGGGGGGGGGGGGGGGGGGGGGGGGGGGGAGGGGGGGGGTGGGGTGGGGGGGGGGTGGGGGGTGGTGGGGGGGGGGGGGGGGGGGGGGGTTGGGGGGGGGGGGGGGGGGGGGGGGGGGGGGGGGGATTTTAATAAAGAACATACCTAATAAACAATACTTTCTCTCTATATATATTAAAATTTGGTGTGAAAAGCACAGTACACCAGATTTTTTTTAATAGCTATCATTTTTTTTCTAAAAAATTATTTAAAACTAGCGCGCCGCCCGCCTTCGGCGGGCTCCGCGTCTAGCCAGGGGGCAAGCGGGGACCCTCGCCTTTCTTAATTATGAGAAACGGGCTGGCGTCAGAGGGGGGCTACGCCCCCTGGACCCCCGCCAGCTGGCTCGGCCCGCCTGCGGCGGACCCTCGCCTTTCTTAATTATGAGAAAGGGCTGGCAGAGGGGGGCACGCCCCCTGGACCCCCACCAGCTGGCTCGGCCGCCTGCGGCGGACCCTCGCCTTTTCTTAATTATGAAAAGAAAATTATTATTACTAACAACTAAGTATTCCAGTCCGGTGCCTGCTTGAGGATTTGTTTACATTAAAAGAATACACAACTGCAAAGAATACTTAAATATTTCTCTATACATTTCTTATGGGAGAAATCGTAACTTTAGCAATTAATAACTCAAAAAGTTATAGGAATTTCGGGACCCGAGTATTTTTCGGGACTCTCCATAACGTCCTTTATAAGACTGCAAAATTTCGTTTCAAAATTCCAACGGGAAGTAGGTCAAACAGAGCGTGAAGAAAAGAAAAGAGACAGACGGACACACCGCAATTATTATATATAGAAGATTAATTTATAAATAAATAAAATGCAAATAAAGGAGAGAGAATGTTTTTGACATGTTATTCGCAAAAGTGTCGAGTTAAATGACATCAAATGTGTAATATATGAAAAAGTCAAACTTTTGAACTGTTCGAAATCTTTTAAAGGACTTTTTACTTTTCAATTCCTATTGGAGGCAAATGGACGAAACGAAAACCGAGCAAACTTTATAAAAAAAAAAATATTTTTTTTATATTTATTTTTTCTTTCTGGTTTTATTTGTGACTGTCATCCTATATTTCTTCATTTGTAGACGTATATAGACAGTCGCCGGTATTATTTCCGCCAAGTATTTCACACACACACAGAGAGTAACGACAAATGAACGAGTTTTCTTCACGACGTGTGAAAGTTTTTCATTTCAAGAATAAAAGAAAGGACAAACGTATATTTCATTTTGCTACAAGCCCTATGCTACACCCGTCACCACCCCTAAACAATAACAAACACTAAGACCCTCAAGTTTGATTTGAATCTGCAAACGACAAAATAAATCCATCATTAGCAAACCCCGGAGGGTGAAAACTGGAGGAGTAAACCAATTGGGGGGTCTCATCTAGGTTATAATTGACAAAATTGTGCGTTTCCTTAATTGGAAGTATATCTTATTCTATTGTGAGAAAAGGAATAAAAGCCTATTTTGGAATATAAAGCTTATTATACAGTAACATATAAATGTTACGGTATAAAAATGAATTTTAAATTTCATCTCACCCCAAGTTCTCATGAATTTACAGTTTCAAAAAAAAAATAATAATAAAATTTGTGATTTACGAGATCATTTTTTTTTATAGATTCCAGAATTTTTATTGGGATGGTACACGACGTCTGCTCCTTTTAGAATCTCTAAGCATAGTAGTAGAGCAACTTTGCTCATCGATAATCATCTGTTGGATAAAACGCTTTCATAACTTTTATCAAAAATTTTTAAAACCTGGTGTGTCGCACAGCACTTGCCTTCGTTAATTGAAAGTTGTATTCTGTGCTTGTAACACCTAAATATTTGTATCCATAGCTATATATTTATTAATATTTTCCGACAGAACATTAGAATTCAAGATGTAAAATTTATAAACAAAAAAATTCTCAAGCTGGAGATTCTGGGTTCGATTCCCAGGGGCCATGGGGAACACACTTAGGCCAATTAGGCTCTTTGTGATACCACGGTGGGGCTGTGATCCCCCTTTCCTATCTTAAGAGGAGACTTCGGCAGGATGTTTGAATTATTTGCGGCAAGCTGGATCCGAACCCGAGCCGTGTTGAGACTTCGGACTCCGTAATCCTCAGCTTAGCCGGCTTAGTCCGGAAGCCATATAAACTTAATTATTTCAAATTTTAATAACATAAACTTAAAATTGCCTCTGTGGCCGAAAAAGTAGGCTATAATTAAATAAAAACACATATTAATGTATGTTTGTTGGTATGTATTTATACCATCTAGGAAAAAAGTAAAATTAATTTAAAGCAGCATATGTTTGGCTATAAAAAATAAGAAATCATATGTCCGTGAGTTGGTTTGATTTATATGTAGTCTACTATATATAGATGGCCATTAAATATCATTTTTAAGGGGTGTAATTTTGTTCGGATGTAGGCGAAATAATTTGTTCAAATAGTTAGTGATGAATCAAAGAGCAGTGGAAGGGGGGAGGCACGTGGCCGAAATCCTCCCCCTAAGGGCGGACTGGAAAATGGAGAACTGCATCAGCAAGAGCTCATTAGCTCACTTATGCTGACTCACAGCTCATCAGGGACTCATATGCAAATTTAGTGCTCTTGTACTTTTGCCATTCTAACTACCGACTGCGCTGGACATCTCAAATAATACTCTCCCTTAATAGCAAATAAACCAAGTTTAAATACAGTATTTATTTTTACTTTCTCTCACCTCTATATTTATGTTAATATATAGAGAGAAAAAGTATTGGATTCATGTCAAAAATTCGATGTCGAAATTTTGATGGATGTTTTGAGGTACCCTGAATCCAAAAATGTAGTTTTAGGGACATGGTCTGTCTGTCTGTGGGTGTGGGTGTGTTCAATTTTAAGCATCAAGGAATTAAGTTAGGAGGTTGAAATTTTATATTTAAGTTAGACACCCACCTAGGGCGTGAAAATAAACTTTTGATTAAAATTGGCCAAAAAGTACCAGTACTTTTCTGATATAGTTTTTCAGTTTTTTTTTTTTCGATTTTCTCAAAATTCGCTGCAACGATTTTGATTAAAATTCAAAAATCAACTATTTTTTTACATGTTCTTTAAAATGTATATTCTCATTTTGCCATCGAAATCTTCTGAAGATCACTTTACTCTTGTACTTCATAGGAGAGATAGGCTAAATGGTTGCTATGGTAACAAAATATAAATATTTTCCTATACATATAAATTTTATATCTTGGATGGATCTAATATATCGGCGGAAACTAGATATATGTCGACACAAAAAATCTGGTATGACTGTCGCACAGCACATAACTTTCTCTTACCTTCGGCAATCGAAAGTTGTGTTCTGTGCTTGTCTCACCAGATTTTTAAATTAAAAATAATACTTTACCAAGTATAATTGTAGAAAAGATAAACTACTCACTGTCTCTTTGAAAAAAATAAATAAATATTTCAATAAATAAATACTATATTACTGATTTGCTTTTGGGTATCGAAACCAAAACCAATGTTTTTTTTGTTTTTTTTTATTATTGGCTTAAAACCAATTTTCTAGATATATACAATAACAATGTCAACATCTAACATCTATAGGTCTTGGGCCATGGAATTAACAAAAGAAAGTGTGATGTGAAATCTGTTGGATTAAATTAGGAATTTTTAATAAAAGGAATGAAATTAATTAGTTCTCCAACAACAATTTTCTATCAACGTATTCTTAGATTTAATATTGTTAGTATATGAGAGAGCTATGAATTTTATTTTCATTTTTTTTTTTTTGTGGCGAATTCGTGCTTAAAAGCACTTACTTAAATCCATCGTGATCTCGAAATTAGGGTTATTAAACCTAAATGAAATGAAATAATTATATATAGACATATCTGAGTGAATTGATTATTTCTTTAATTATAAGGTATTCCTACAAAGTCTGTTTATAATTTTAAATATTAAAAAGCATAAAATTTTTTATTCAATTTATTAAGGATAGTAAACAAAAGTAAAGAAAATAAAGAACGGATTGAAAAGAATGTAATATTTTTTCTACAAAAAAGAGTAGTCTATAATATTGTTCAAAAAAAAAAAAATTAAATTAAAAAGCAAAAATGATTTAACATGAATGTGTTTTTTTGCCAAGCGCTCTAAGGCCCCTAGAAATCGAACCCAAGATCTCCAATCTTTCCGAGGCAACGCTGTGCTCTCCATTGCAGCCTGACTCTAAGCCCACCAACAAGAAACAAAATATGTCTAGTTAATCTATGTATTTATTGAATATTAATTAATTAATTAATCTTATTCAAATGAATACCCGAGTAAAAATGATTAAAAATGATCGAGGGATCCACATGCCCGCAGCAGGTTTGCATAGTGAACCGTTAGGGACACACAGGGATGTACACACCCACTCCAGGGACACACAGGGATACACACGCCCGCACCAGGCACACATATTTTTCTTCTGGTCACTTTCGATCAACCGTGTGTTTCCCTGGTGCGGGCGTGTATATCCCTGTGTGTCCCTAAAGAATCACTATGCAGACCTGCTGCGGGCGTGTGGATCCCTCGATCATTTTTAATCATTTTTACTCGGGTAAGAGAATAACAGTCATAAGACTATGTAAATCCGAAAACTAAAAAAAAAAATAATAATAAAACATTTAAATATAACTGTTGGGTTTTTCAAATAGTATTTGAGAATCAGGCTTAGTGAAGAAAAAGAGAGAGAGAGAGAAGGGATGTCACTCGATTATATCGATGTATTTTCAATTTATTATACTTGTGTTAGTGAGAGTGGAGGAGAGAGGAGGTTAAGAAAATAAGAAAAAAAAATCCACCCCTAAGGAGACAATTAAATTCCTCTATACATTTCGAAATTGGATCTTTGAGACAAACAGAGAGATGGAACATCCTCTCTTTCTTTCTTTCTCCTCTCCTGACACCACCTTGTTGTTGGAGTAACGAAAAAAAGACACTCCAACGAGGCGTTTTCATGATTAAATAAAATTTTGCCAATTTCGATCGTCAGCGCCTAAGGGGGGACGAAGTGCAAATTCGCCAAGAAGAAAAAAGATGGACGCAATGATGACACAAATCGGATGGGGTGTTTTTTTTTCATAAATAAGTATTTTATTGCAAGGAGTAGTTGCTGTATGTATAATTAATAATAAGAAGAAACAAGCCAGCTGGAGTTTTAAATGAAATAAATACAATATTTTCCCTATATGCTTCGGCTGATTAACTAATATTTTATTTCTCTAAAAATCTGGTGTGATTGGTCGCATAGCACACAACTTTCTCTTTCCTTCGGTAAACGATAGTTGTGTTCTGTGCTTGTCACACCAGATTTTGTGTCGACATTTATTTAGTTTCCGACAGTATGGTACATTCGATTTTCAAGATGTACAATTTATAAGTATGGGAAAATATTTATATTTTGTTACCATGGCAACAATTTCGCCTATCTTATAAAGTACAAGAGTAAAGTGGTCTTCAGAAGATTTCAATGGCAAAATAAGAATATACATTTTAATTATTGATTTATGAATTTTAATCAAAATCGTTGGAGCGAATTTTGAGAAAATAGAACAAAAAGTACATCAGTAAAGTACTAGTACTCTTTGGTCGATTTTGTTCAAAAGCTTCGTGTCATATGCCAGAGGGGTGCCTAACTTAAATATAAAATTTCATCTTCCTAGCTGTTTTCCTTTTTGAGATTTTTTTTCCAACGCACAGACACACACTCACACGCAGGCAGACAGACCATGTCTTTTTTTTTTGATTCAGGGGACCTCAAAATTCATCAAAATCTTGACATCGAATTTTTGACATGAATCCAATACTTCCTCTCTATATAGGCCTAAAAAAAAAAAAATATATATATATATATATAGGTAAGAGAAAGTAAAAAGAAATTAAATATAGACGATAAAAAACCTGATAGTGATTTCAGTTATTGATTAATTAATATTTTATTAGTATTATACATGTAGATATAATCAAAAAGGTAATCTAATTGTTGCATATTTAATATACCAAACCTAACTCATGTATTCGTTTGAACAGAGGTAAAGCTATTGTTTCTTGATCTAAAATTTATTTAAATTATATTGGCTAACAAATAATTTATTTAAATAAAGACGTCTCTGGTTGCCAGCGGTACAATAGAAATTTAAAGATATACATATATGTTAAACCCCTAAATGACCTCAGTGGCCGAGAGGGGTAATAAAAAAAGAAAGACAAGAGACTAAAGGATCAGAGCAGAGAGTTGTAATATATTATTAAAATAAATCTAAATCCTATCACATGCCATGCTAAGTGAAAAACAAAAAGACTACATTGGAAAATGTTGACTCTTGTATATTTTTAAGAGATATTGCAAATATAAGAATTAAGAAAATTATAAAAACATTGCTAATATTTCAAACTGTTCGACTGTCTTCCATACACCAAAACAACATACACTTTAATATTTAGTTTAAAGTTTTTCCTTTGTTACATTTTGGATGTGAAGACTGGTTTTATTTGTATTAAACGTTCTTAAATAAATTATAAGCAGTCCTGAATAAAAGATTTAAAAGAAGTCCTAAAAAGGACGTCTCGATTTTATTTTTTTCTCGAAATACAAAACTTTCAGATGCTTGATGATAGAATATTTGATGAATTAAGGAAAGCCTATTCGGGTGCAAAAGCCACTAGAGACAATTGCTCATAGTCATTTGAGAAGGATTCATACTAATTAAATATACTGGTACGCAAAATAGGGATTTGAATATAGGTAAATTTAGAAAAGTTTTGAATTATTATAGGTGTGATTACACCTGAAAAAAATTTTACATTTAACTTTTCTCGCAAAATTTTATTACCTCATTTTTTAGAAAGATTTTAATTGGGAAATTCATTTGACAAAGATGTTAATTATTTTCATAAATTAATAAGATTCATTCCTTTGGGAATGTAATTTGAAGGTCTTTGATTCTTGATTACCCGGCAAGTATAAATAAAGTCCAATTAATGGAGCATGTCCTCTTTCCTTAGGGGGTTGGTTGGTGCACGTGCAACGAAAGTGAGAGAAAGGGAATTCCCTGAACCGCGGCCTTCTCTTCAAATCGCAATATCTTGCTGGAACGTCGTCTAAATACCCGGGAAATCAGTGTCCTCACAATGGAACATACCCTCAGGGACAAAAGGGAGCCGAATACGTCACTGGTCTGCACAATAGAACCATCCCTCTATTCCCCTACTAAAGCCCTGGTTCCAATCTCAGTTTTGTTGTTTTAATTATTAATCCCATCCCCTATTAAAACCACTAAACGATTGAACCGCAAAAAAATATTAATAATATGTCGGTATGGGGTTCGAAAATTCTGGAGTGAGAATAATGTATAAAATTGCAACCACATGGCCCACCCTTCTTCATTTCTAGATTTTGAACCAATAGCGAAATTAATACGGCAGACGGGTTGAATTTTTTTTTTTTTTTATTTCGTTGGGTTTTGGCGCCATGCGGTGGTCTCTCCCCTGAGATTGGAAAGGGATGACAGTCACGCAATTGGGGGGATAAATAATTGATATTATAAGGGTTGCCGATCGGAAAATGAAATCATGATGATTTTGTAAAAATTATTTTAAATTTTGTTTAATTAGAAGTCGTGTTTTGCCCCCGAGTTTGGCGTAGTAAGTAGCGTGCCTACCTCCTATACCAAACGTCGCGGGTTCGGACCCAGGCAGTCCGAAGATTTTATTTAAGCCATTTGGATACCAGATGGCTTAAATAGAAATGCCTGAACCCCAAATACATTTATTAATTACAACGGTTATCGTATAAAGTCTTAAATGGCCAGAGGTGCCGAAAAGACTGTGTGAATGTGTGTGTGAATGAGAAAAAAGTGTGAATGTTTTATAAAAAAAAAAAAAAAAAGTCGTGTTTTTTATCTTTTTTTTTGTGGAAAATTTCACAATTCTGTTTGTTTTTGAAATGTATACATATTTGAAACTAAGCTCAAAGGCAATCCACTTGAAATGGGTTGGTTGCCTTTGACCATAGCTGATACACATACCTATGTATACATCCTATTCTAAATTTAGTTGCTATCAATCTAATTACAAATAGATTGCTATTGATCCTAGGCATATATGAATGTCTATCTATAAAGCATCTTATTTATTTGAGCTTTAAAATATTATTTTTTTATTTTCTCTTACCTATATGTATATGTCCATATACAGTGAATCCAAAAAAGTGGTTTTCGCGACATGGTCTGTCTGTGTCTATTATGGCATGAAGGAATTGAGCTAAGTGGTTGAAATTTTATATTTAAGTTAAGCACCCCTCTAGGGAGTGAAAATAAGCTTTTAATCAAAATCGGCTAAAGAGTACTAGTACTTTACTGATATACTTTGTATGATGTAGTTTTTTCGATTTTCTCAAAATTCGCTTTAACGATATTTACTTTTTTAGATTCTCTTTAAAATGTATATTCTCATTTTGCTATTGAAATCTTATGAAAACCACTTTACACTAGATTTTTTATGTCGACATACTATGTACTGTTTATTTAGTTTCCAGCGGTACGGTACATAAGAATTCTAGATGTAAAACATCTTGTTTTTAAATAATTAACTCTTTGAATTTGTCAAAGATATATATATATATCATCATATATTGAATTTAAAAATGAATTAGAATTGCAACAGGTACTCACCAAATAAAGGATTCTGGAATTAAAACCGATCAGCGAGCTCTCGGACCACGTCTAACAGGAACGGCTTTCTCAGCCTTACTGATTGAAGCACAAAGGATAACCAGGGTTGAAGCTGTTTTCAACCTGTAACAACAAGAATAAAACCATGTAGAAAATCATATCTATATCTATTCGTCTTTGTGAGAATGGCATGTGTGTGTAAGAACAAAATGATTATTATATATTTCCTCATTTTCCATTTGAAGCAAAGAATTATTTTAAAATGTTTTCGTTTTTTAAAATTTGGTGTAACTGTTCGCACCAGATTTTTTGCAACGTCATATATTTAGATTACGGTCAGGGCCCCAGACAGAGAGGGTGGAGAGGGGGTTATATCCCAGGGGCCCGGCCCTTTCCACTTCCCAACTTTAAAATAATAATAAAAAATTATTTTCATGTTTAAAATTTCAATTAAAAAAAATACTTGACAATTTTGCATCACACAAGTAGAGGAGAGAAATTTTATAAAAACTGTTTAAGCTTAGTTATTATTATTATTATTATTTATTTATTTAAGGTCTTTTTCGGCAACGGAGGCCATTTACCGTAGACATCGTCTCTATTTATTTCAATTTATTGGTAGCCAATTAAATTGAAATAAATTGTCGCAAGAGACGGGATGCGAACCTGCGAACCTGGTCCAGAAGGCCAGCACGCTAACCCCTATATCAAGGCCCGAGGGCAATTGTTATTTCTGTTTAGGGTATATTAACAAATTTTTTAATAAATAATATAACCTATGTTAATTGTGTCAAAAAAACTGTGTAAAAAAAATTGTGGGCCATAATAACCTTGTGCATTATTAAAAAAAAAAACTTATAGGGGGGGGGGGGGCGGGCTCGTCAAGTCTGTCTGCGGTCCTGATTACGGTAGAACTGTACATTAGAATTCAAGATGGATATTAATGTTAAATGAAATAAAACAATCCTTGAGTAGTCAGGCTTTTATTTTTAGTTATTAATATATTGAATAATATTGAAATAGTATTTTACTTTTTTTAGGGGTTTAAATTGAGAATGTGGAAAAAAAGTTATGATATGTGCATATTACGCCATATCTTTTACATTAGAATTTAATATTGCAACAGAGCCTGTTAGGGAGTATTTTTTAATTTATATGAACTTCTATAGATGTTCATAGGCTATAGGCCTATGACTTAAATAATGAGGAAATGAAAAATATGAAATGCTCATTGAGACTAAGAATTCTTGTATCATTAAACGTTTTGTTGTTTCCATTTTGAATGTCGAGGGTTATAAAAAGAAAAATAAAAGGTGAACGAACAGAACGAGGAAATCAGCTGGAGTCCGAAGTGAAGTAAAAGCAGAACAAAAGGGTATGGGGGATTGCGTGTAGAGGGGTGTGAGCTTTAATACACTGACAAGTGTTTTAGATGCGTCGTTCTGATAATCTTTCACCCCCTGCAGTGCCAACACAGGGGGTGCAAGTTCAAAATAGAGGAGGGGGTGTTGTTATTAATATGAATGAGATCGTAAGCCTGCTGGCATATACAGAAATATATAGATCTTCAAAATATATACAGTAATAGAAATGACGGATTTCAAAGTCGAAGGGGATTGTAAAATTTAAGAATAAAAAAAAAAAAATGAGAATTGTGAAAGAGGAAAAAAGCACGTTGCTCAGAAACTTTTTTGAATGAATAAACTAAATAATAAAAAAATACATGTATAATAGGAAAAATCACATTAAAATGACGCAGATGTTTATTCTATTAATTAATCTGTGGATCACTAGTTCACATTAATTATCCAATTTTCTTTATTTTAATTTTCCTAATTCTAATGTAAAATATTAAAACATCATTAGCTAAATCAAAATTAAGTAATTAAATTAAGTATTCAATAATAAGTAAATTTCAACCTCTAGAAATCTTCAAATTTCTCAAAATTTTCAAATTTTAAATCATCAAAATATGTAATTTTTCAATTATACCTTATGGGATTATTGATCTAACATGGTAAGTTTCCCCAGTGGGGGCGGCAAACACCTCAACCTAACTTAACCTATCTTAACCTAATTATACCTTGGCGATTAATCATATCGTAACATTAACTTAGAAATTAAAGACATTATTAAATACAATAAAATACAACATTTCGGCTACTAACTAAAACTAATGTCCATTGTTTCAAGTCAATGTATTTACTTTATAACGTCTGCAGAATTAGTAGCTGAAAAATTGTATTTTATTGTATTTAAATTAATATCGTGAAAGACTAAATCAATTAATCGTATCATAGTCTTCTTTGACTATGAAGAGCTTGTATAAAATTTGTTGAGATTTATTTAAATTGAAAACTTCATAGGTAAGAGATAGTTGCACGATGAGATTGAAATATTAATTGCTCTCTTAATTTCCACCTGCTCATTTGAGGAGTGTAAATGTCGCTTCTGAGAATATCTTTAATCTTAATTTTTTTTCTGAGAAGCTGTCAGAAACTAAATTAAGCAACATTAATAAGTTCTTTTACTCAAAAGTTAATTCATATTCACTCACAGCTCTAATATTAATTTTAATGGAGAGAGAATTTCACCCCTTTATTATTTTATGGTTATTGTTCTAGGGGGAATAAACCTGACTATTAAAACCCTAAAACTAGTGCTAGGGAATTTAATCTAATAATTATGCGGTGTTAAGTTTATAATGTTTTATTCTTAAATAATATTTTAGATACATCAATTTTTTCACTAGATTTACAAAGATTGGAAACTATATGATTAAGAAACAATTCGAATTTCTAATAGACCACTCATTATAATCATCATATATTTTCTCATCTTGCTCCGCGAGTAACATAATCGACTCATTATAATATGTTGTTAAGTGGTTTGGGATTAATAATTGCTCCGCACACTTTTTAAATGGTATAAATGAAATAATGGTTGGACTAAGCCGGGCGCACAACTTTGCCCACCCACTATTAAGAAATAACGCAATACGTTTGTTTATTTGTTTTGATTTTGCTAAATTTTCAAATTTTTCTTTAAAAAAAAAACACACACTTTTTTCCATTCACACTCACACACACATACACACAGACTTTTCGGCAACTTAGGCAATATAAGACTTTGGCGATTACGGTTATTTTATGATAATATCTATTGGTGGGTCCAGGGTATCCAAATGGCTTAAATATAATCATCGAACTGCCTGGGATCCTAAATCGCGACCCTTCTATAGAAGGTCAGCACGCTACCAACTACACCAAGTCCGAGGGCATATTTTCAAATTTAAATAATCTTTTTTAAAATTTATAAAAATTAGGATACATATTTTATATATCGTTTAATTCGGAAGAAATTCTAGTTTCTGAATTTATATTGAAAAAAAAAATTATATGTTATGAAGAAAATAATATTGGCCCCACCCCTCTAATGGTCCGATGTTTACCAAAAGTTTTTAATTTCTTGGCTTTTACCTGTAATTTATGTGTGCAAAATTTCAAAACAATTGAATAAATAGTTTTTGAGTTTTCGATGACGAAAAAAATTACCACAGACACACGCACAGAAATCATTCCAAAAAGTACTTAAATGGATCCAGGGGACCTCAAAACACATTTTGGCTACTTCAGTTCAATTTCAATTTTTTTTATAAAATTACATTATCTTTACCTACCCAACCTAGAAATTGGGAGAATTTTTGGGATCAACAGAGACAAAGAAAATATTTATAGATAGAATAAGGTCAAATAATGGTAATAACAAATATTATTGAACTTGCTTTCCTGTATGCTTAATAAAAGATTGATTGTTTAGTTAGATAAAAATATAATAAAAAAAAACTTTTTTAAAAAAATGCTTTTATTTAAATTGAACTAAAAAGAGAAAAATAATTTAATTGTTCTTGTTAAAATTGTTGAATATTTATGACTTAAAATAAAAGCGTGGGGCGCACATTGATAGCTTAAGGAATTGCATATATTAATATTAAGAGCCTCGGAATCACTTCAAAGTGCCCCACGCTTTTATTTTAAGTCATAAATATTCAACAATTTTAACAAGAACAATTAAATTATTTTTCTCTTTTTAGTTCAATTTAAATAAAAGCATTTTTTTAAAAAGTTTTTTTTTATTATATTTTTATTTTAAACTTTTTAGTCTTTTTTTATTATAGAGTAAGGCATGATGCGTGAAATAAAGTACCACATTAGTTTGGTCAATTTTGTTAAAACCCAACTCACTATTTGCGTCATCAAAAATGAACCTTAAGTATCAAATTTCACACTTCTAGCTCATCGGGAAGTCTTTAGAAATTAGATTAATACGAGTGAGGTTTCAAATAAAGTACCCCATTAGTTTGGTCAATTTTGGTAAAATCCAACTCACTATTTGCGTCATCAAAAATGACCCTTAAGTATCAAATTTCACACCTCTAGCCTATCGGGAAGTCTTTTGAAATTACATTAATACGCGAGAGGTTTCAAATAAAGTACCACATTAGTTTTGTCTATTTTGGTCAAAACCACTATATAGTGGCGTCATAAAAAATGATCCTTAAGTATCAAATTTCACACCTCTAGCCCATCGGGAAGTCTTTTGAAATTACATTAATACGCGAGAGGTTTCAAATAAAGTACCACATTAGTTTGGTCTATTTTGATCAAAACCACTATATAGTGGCGTCATAAAAAATGATCCTTAAGTATCAAATTTCACACCTCTAGCCCATCGGGAAGTCTTTTGAAATTACATTAATACGCGAGAGGTTTCAAATAAAGTACCACATTAGTTTGGTCAATTTTGATCAAAACCACCATATAGTGGCGTCATCAAAAATGAACTTTAAGTATTAAATTTCACACCTCTAGCCCATCGGGAAGTCTTTTGAAATTACATTAATACGCGAGAGGTTTCAAATAAAGTACCACATTAGTTTGGTCAATTTTGATCAAAACCACCATATAGTGGCGTCATCAAAAATGAACCTTAAGTATTAAATTTCACACCTCTAGCCCATCGGGAAGTCTTTTGAAATTACATTAATTCACGAAGGGTTTCAAATAAAGTACCACATTAGTTTGGTCCATTTTGGTAAAACCAAACTCACAATTTGCGTCATCAAAAATGACTCTTAAATATCAAATTTCACACCTCTAGCTCATCGGGAAGTGTCCTTAACAAAGACTCAAAGTTGGTGACCTTGAAAGAGTAAGTTAAATAAAAGCATTTAATTAATTAAAAAAGAACATTTTATTCAATAAAAAAGAAAAATATTGAAAAGTTTAATATTTTAATACAAATCATATAAGCATGATTGTGAAGAGGAGTTGGGGTATTTCACCGGAAGAACAAAGTTTGACTTAGAGAGAGAGAGCTATAGCTACTTGCTGTCTTTCTCAAAAGCCTTCCATCTGTCCTAATCGGATTTCCGCTGGTGGACAAAGTTGTCTGTAGTAGTGAGTGAGAACTTACTTAAAGAATAAACCCCCCTTATACTTTCTCATCTCTCCCTTTTCATTTCACCCTGCTTGTCAAACCGTATGTGTATGTGTGTGTTTTGAATTCATTTAAATTTCTAAAATTCACCACCTGGCTCATTCCTGACTTTTTTTTTCATCGCAGTATGCATGTGTACCGTGTAAGTTTGTATCTTTTGAATGAGGGGTGAATGTGCAAAACACCCCTTCTGCTAGCAGGCAGACGTCAATAATCTAACGACCCACCCCTATTTGATAGGATTTCTATATGCAAATTTAATCAAAAGACCTGTTAGGAAAATTTGAAACCGTTTCGTTCTTAAGAAGATCGAAAACTTGTTGGGATGGTGAATAATAATTAAATAGGTTTATAAATTTTATTTTGAATTATGTAAAATTTATTATTTATAAACACAAATATTTTCTGAAAGTTGAGTAGCAAAGATTGAATAAAATATTAGAATTATTCTTATAGAAGCCCTAGTAATTAAAGAGAAATAAATAATTTGTGAAATTATAGTTTTACAAAAAAATGTCTATTGCCGAAAATAAATAATTGAACTTCTTCCACGAGGAACTGAATTCTTAATCTAACTCAGAGGTGTCCAAACTACGGCCCGCGGGCCAAACCCGACAAAAAAGTTTTATCTGGTCCGCGGATTTTTCAAGTTGAAAATGGAAAAAAATATGAACAAAATAGTAAAAATGGGGAACATATCCATATGGACAAAAACGATTCCATGACAGCAAAAATCTTAAAAATAACTGAGAAACTGTATAACTCAGGTATTTTTGTCACGGGTTCGTGACGCAATAGGTATATTTAGGCTGAACGAACACCAATTGAGCAAAACGCTTTTGAACAAAACGTTTTGTCCAAGAGCAAAATGTTTTGCTCAATATATAAGAATGACTGGATCCCCAATATGTATATTAATCAATAACGGATATCGTCAAAGTCTTATAAGGCCTGAGTTGCCGAAAAGACTGTGTGAATGTGAGTGTGAGTGTGAATGAGAAAAAGTGTGAGTGCTTAAAAAAAACTATTAAATTAATTAATTATCTCTATCTTAAGGTTGAAATTTTAAATTTAAGTTTTGTACCCTCCTAGACCGTGAAAATAAGCTTTTAAACAAAATTGGCCAAAGAGTACTAGTACTTTACTGATGAAATGATTGAAATCTCCACACAAAAAATCTGGTGTGACAAGCACAGTACACAATTTTATTTTACCAAAGGTAAGAGCAAGTTGTGAGCTGTGCGACCAGTCACACCAGATTTTTAATTCTTTATTCACCCTTGTTAAAAAAAAAATGTATAGATGTTATAATGATTGTATTTTAATAACCCCCATCTTCCTGTCAACTGATGCCTATAAACATTAATAAGTTCTTAAATTAAGAATCAATTTAATATTTGAAAAAGATAAATATAATAAGAAAATTTTTTTTTTTTTTCTAATTAATAAAAAACAAAACAGATTATTAAATTCTATTAATAAATCGCTCAATATGGAATGAGTTGAGTGACTATATGTATTCGGTGTGATTTACACTAGAGGCCTATAATTATTTACTTTAACAAAAATAAACGGGAGAAGAGAGAGAGAGTTCCGGCATTTAGATATGTATTGAATTTGATAATAATATTTAAAAGCTTAGGACAGACTCGATCTTATTCAATTTTAAATATTAAATTAATCAATTATCTGCCCTCGGGGCATGGCGTAGAGGTTAGCGTGCTAACCTCATATACCAAACGTCGCGGGTTCGGACCCCAGGCAGTCCGATGATTTTATTTAAGCCAATTGGATACCAAATGGCTTAAATAAGAATGCCTACACCCCATATATGTATATTTATTAATAACGGATATCGTAAAAAGTCTTATATGGCCTGAGTTGCCGAAAAGACTGTATGAATGTGTGTGTGAGTGTGAGCGTGAATGAGAAAAAAGTGTGAATGTTTAAAAAAAAAAAAAAAAATCAATTATCTATATCATAAGCGATCCTATAGATTGGAAGCGGAATATATAATGAGTGAATGAAATTGAAAAACTCCATTTCTATTCTATTCTATTATTATTATTAAGTACCGAATCTCTATTTCAATTGATTGGTAGCTACTCATAATTATTTAAATGTAACTTTAATTTGTTGATGAAAATTAAAGAAGAAAATACATCTTGAGTTGATTAGTTAATATATTTATATCATATTTATGACAAACGATTCTGAACGAGAATTTTGTTCATGGAAAAGTTTTTTAATGAAAAAACAAAACTTTCTCTTTTTTATAAAAATAAATTTTACAACAGCTCAGAAGATTGTTCAAAACGGAAACGAATTAGTTATAATAGAAGGTTTTCTTATTTTAATTTTCAGCTTTTCCAAAGAAATTTGTTATATGAATTAAAATTTTGATATTATTTAAATTTAATTAAAGAGACGAAATAAAATCAGTTTTAATATGTCTAAAATAAATGGTATTAAAAAAAATATTCCAATATTGAATTCACTCTAACCTAAGATTTGAAACTCTTTGCTTTGACCTTCATAAGAAAACGACATAAAATTGCGATATAAAAGGATAACTGAATGTATCTCTACTTCGCTTTTATAATTAAATTGAAACGCAATAAATAATTGAGTGATATTTACCTGTTGGTGATGAATTCGAGAGAATTTCAACGAAGAGAGGAGAGAGAATGCCTTGCCATTTGAGCTGCAGCGTCGCGACGCGTCGCGTGCCTACTGACTGGAGGCTGCTGTCTGAGGCGGCGACGGTCGCCGCACTGGCTGGAGTGGGAGGGGGAGGCGCCAACAATGTTCTATTAATAGAACACAAGCAATAAAATTAAATTAATTTATTTAAAATATTATCTTTTAAAGGAAAATAAATTACTTCTATTTTATGCGAATTATCACTTGCAAAAATACAGAAAAAATCTGGTGTGACTGGTCGCACAGCACAAAACTTTTTTCTTCTCTAAATAATTAAAAGATGTGTTATGTGCTTGTCCCTCCAGATTTTTTGTGTCGAGATTCGTTATTAATTAATATACATATTGGGGGTCCAGGCATTTCTATTTAAGCCATTTAGATACCAAATGGCTTAAATAAAATCATCGGACTGCCTGGGGTCAGAACCCGCGAAGTTCGTTACAGAAGGTTGTCACGCTACCCACCAGACCAAGCCATAGGCACCATTATATTAGTATCTCATTTCCTTTATGCTTAAAAATGTCCACACATACAGAGACATACCCACACACACACACACATACAGACCAATTTCCGGGACCCACCTTTTTGGACTCAGGGGACCTCAAAACGCATATCCATCAATATCTCGACATCGAATTTTTGACATGTTCGCAATACTTTCTCTCTATATATATTTCATATATGGACCCTGTTACGTATTAGTGTGTCAAGCGCCAGGTACCGAGATTTGAGAAAATTTACATTAAAGTTTTTCTGATTTAAATTGTTTTGATTGGATTATATATAATTTTTTTTGTCAATAGTGCAAGTAGCATTAAATATAAATTTTTTTAAGACATATTTCATAAAAAATAATATTAATTATAGCATTTGAAACAATATTCCTTGCTTAACTCAATTTTTAATTTTTTGGTGCTTGAGACACTAATGTGTAACAGGGTCCATATAGGGTAAGAGAAAGTAAAAAAAAAATGAAGAGGGAGACTGGAGGTGATAAGAGAAAAGCGGTTGAGGGTTGCTTTTAAATTTAACCTTGTATAATAAATTATTAATCCTTATCTTAAAAACTTAAAAAAATACTTTCAAACAAAAAAAAAAAGTATTATCATTTTCAGAAGTTAAATTAGTCCAAGTTTTTTTTTATCCTTCACTCTTTCAAGAAATAGATTATTAAAAATTATTAAATAAATTAAAAACGAGGCAAAGAAAGTTTTTGAAAAGATCAAATATGGTTCAAATTTAAAATTATTAATTGCTAAGTATCAATTTCACTAATTGTTTATGGATATTTTAGACTCCATTGATTCTAGATATGCATATTCAAATAGGATGCCATTGAAATACTATTACTACATTGATAAACCGTTGCATATTCATATGTTGTGAAAATTAGGCGAGATCAAGCTGCTATTTCTTTAATGAATTGAAATTTTATTAAATATACAGTAAATTTAGAAAATTGCTTATTTTTTTAAAGGTTTTGAATTTGTTCTAATCAGGTAAATACGAGCCACAATTAAGTCTCCACTGGGTAGCTATAGCTACTCTCTCTATAGAGACTTAATATAGCCTGGGTATAGTATATAGTGTAAAGTGAAATAATTTTAATGACCGAAAAGGTAAAACGTAAAATCTGGTACAGATGATTTTATTTTACCTCTTCAAATTTAAAATTATTAATTTCACCACTGTACCACATACTTAAGAATAGCTAACAGGTGGAGACTTAATTGTGGCGCTCACTGTACCTAAATATTAAGAAATGTTCATTTTTATAACAAAATATAAATAGAAGCTGGAGTGGAAGATAGTAAATCAAGATATCAATAAAAGTATTTAATAATAAAACGATTTATTTAAATTCTGTAAACTTTTTGACCGTTTCTTACCGCCTACTTCAAGAGAGAGAATTCCGTAAGTTTGGATACAACTCTTGCCATCTCTCAATAAGAAATGGTATTAAATTGACAATATATAGCTATACATATTACGATATTATTATGTTTGATATCAAAAGTATTGTCGAAACGTAAACAGAATTTAAATATTTTTATCAATTACTTTTATTGACTGCATTATTTATTTCTTCTTTAAAATCTAGACCAGTGATTCTTAAAGTGGAGTCGTGGAAAATTTTGATTAATTGCAAATTTGTGAGTATTTCAGTGCATATACTACATGTATTAACTTCTGGTTTTCAAGTATTCACTATATAATGCCAATTTTTCGAGGAGGGGGCGGGGTCGTCTGGAATTTCTAACTGTGAAAGGGGTCGAGGATCAAAAAGTTCAAGAATCACTGGTCTAGACTATCAATTGTAGAGACTACACAAGAAAAAATGGTATTTACTTGGTTAAGGAGAAATGAGTTTGTTTTTATTTGCCGAATTAATCGAAAAATCCTTTGGTGCCCGAGTAAAAATGATTAAAAATGATCGAGGGATCCACACTCCCACGCAGTCTGCATAGTGAACCTTTAGAGACACACACGGATATACACGTCCGCACCAGGAACACACAGGGACCCACACCCCAGGAACACACCAGACCAGAAGAAAAATGTGTGTCACTGGTGCGGTCGGTAGTGGATCCCTGTGTGTCTCTAAAGGTTCACTATGCAGACTTAGCTGCGGGCGTGTGGATCCCTCGATCATTTTTACTCGAGTGGGTTGCCTATATTCCAGCAACCAATAATGAATATGCACCAATATTCACTGCGGTATTGAGAAAAACGTTTGGATTTTTATATTTCATTATTTACAAAAATTAAGCTTTATTATTATTAGATCTAATTTAAAATTGAAATATTTCCCAAAAAGTAAAATAAAAAAATATTTTTTAAAGCTCCATCTAAAAAGAATTTTTTCCTTTGTTAAAAAAAAAAAAATCCTTAAAAAAAAATAAAAGATGTGATCAAAGCAGATCCCTAAGGGAAGCCGAAGTAGGAAGTGAAGAAAGAAAACGTCCTATTGTAAAAGAATTTTAAAATAGTTTCGTTTGATAAATATTTATAGATTTCGATGTATATGCTTTTTTAGAACCTTATCGAAATGGATTTTTATATCAAAGAGCGGCTGTAGGAAGGGATTCTATAGAGATATTGAAAGAGGAAGGGAGATTAAAATCACTAAGCAATGCCATTTGTAGTTTCCAGAGAGGCAGAAGAGAATTTTGTAGGGAAAGGATGTCCTGCTGCTGGATTCTTCCTCTAGGAGTTGGGCTCCAGCGCCGTAAAAAACGATAATAAAACCGAAATTATTTAATGGAGTGGCATCGTTAGAGATAGAAAGTGTTTGCCCAGTAAGAAGGAGATGCCAATGGATACAGATATAAAAATCAGTCATGTATGTACAGTATAAAGAGAAAATTTTGTATTTATTTTATCCCA